>BCLG01000759.1:137627-161271 GCA_001602295.1 Zoysia matrella | reverse complement strand
TGGGACACATCTTGTCAATCGCCGAAACCTGCATCAAGGCATCGAAAGCTCGAGCCCGAATTACGGGAGAAGCAAAGACTAAGAGCTCTCGCAAGAAGTCCGATGACCGGGACTCAACGTCGCGAAGTGGGACGGTGGTGAATGTCCCGAGAAAAAGAAGAAACCCTTCGACAAGTCAGAAGATGCTCAGAAATGGTGCTCGATTCATCGATCCAAGTACCATAACTTCACTGATTGCACTTATTACATTGAGCAGAAGAAGAAAGATGTTCCTGAACCTCCAGCAGCACCCCGACCTGAGGCTTCGTCTAGGGGCCGTCGGAGGGCAGAAGAAGATGATGAAGAAGAATTCCCCGAAGTTAACATGATCTTTGGTGGAAGTACCGCGGTTCCATCCAAGACCCAGAACAAGAAGTACGAGCGGGAGGTGCTCGACGCCATTCCCGTTAGTAAGAAGATGCGGTAGCATGAAGTCCCAATCACATTCGGTCTTGAAGATCACCCGAAGACGGAGCTATCCACCAGGAACCTCCCGTTTGTTGTCAAGATACCCATCCACCGCAGCAATGTTGCCAAGACCCTCATCGATACAGGTGTGGACTAAAATCTCCTCATGAAATGTACTTACGAGAAAATGGGTTTGCCTTTGGCAGCACTGCAGCCCGTGGATGAAAGATTCCATGGAGTGATTTCAGGAGTTTCATCAAAACCCTTGAGAAAGATTGATCTGACCGTTGCTTGCGGTCATGAAGATAACAAGCGCCGAGAGGTCCTCGCCTTTGAGGTGGTGGATTTTGATTCGGTGTACAACTGTATCCTCGGGAGGCCATTTCTCCTGAAGTTTATGGCCACTGTCCATTCGGCCTACGCGACGATGAAGATGCCATGGCCTTTGGGGGTCATTACGATCATCTCCGATCTTAAGGAGGCGGTCAAATGCGACATCAACTCGCTGACCCGTGCGGGTCACTTTAAGCAAGGAGCCCTGGAAGCCAGTTCATCCAAGCAAGCCCGTGCGGTACTTTCTGTATCAAAACCCACTATCAAAGCTCTCGAAGTCCCGGCTCCCGAAGTCCTGGCTTCGAAAGAAGAAAATGTGCTGCCACCAGCACCAAACAAGAATGTTTTGCTGAATCCCAATGAGCCAGCGAAACAAGTGGTCATCGGGGGTTCTCTATCCCCAAAATAGGAACTTGCGCTAGTCACTTTCCTTCGCAAACGCCGATGTCTTTGCATGGACACCCTTAGATATGCCCGAGATCCCCAGGGAGGTGATTGAGCACAAGTTAGGGATCGACCCGGCTCTTAAGCCGGTCAAACAGAAGGAGCAGAGGTACACTCTAGACAGGCGTGACGCCATTCATGAGGAAATCACTAGGCTATTATAAGCCGGGTTTATTAGAACAGTAGATTATCCTACTTGGCCAGCAAATCCTGTATTAGTGAAAAGCCCGATAGTTCGTGGCGGATGTGTAGAGACTATACATCTTTGAATAAAGCATGTTCTAAAGATGAGTATCCTCTACCTCGAATTGATCAGATCGTGGACTCAACGTCCATCAATATATTATTGTGTTTTCTTGATGCATGCTTACTTCGGCTATCATCAAATTAATATGAGAGTTGAAGATGAGAAAAAAACAACGTTCATCACTCCTTTCGGAGTTTACTGTTATGTGAACATGTCGTTCGGCCTTAAAAATTCTGGGGCTACATATCAAAAGTGTGTTCATATCGTTTTTAACACCAAATTGGGAGAAACTAATAAGCATATATCGATGACATCGTTGTGAAGTTCAAACAGCAGGGGGATTTGCTTAAGGACCTCACCGAGACCTTCGATAACTTTCGAAAGTATCGAATGAAATTGAACCCGAAGAAGTGTGTCTTCGGAGTATCTTCCAGCAAGCTACTGGGATATATGGCTCTGAAAGAGGGATCGATGCAAACCTGAAGAAGGTGAAAGCTATTGAACAGGTGCAACCACCTCGAACTCGAAAGAAAATCCAGAAGTTGGCTGGAATGATGGCTGCCCTTAGTAGATTCAAATCCCGATCGAGAGAAAGAGGTATGACATTTTACAAGCTGTTACGTAAGCAAGATGAATTTCAATGGGATAGTAAGCAGAAGTGGCTTTCTAAGAGCTGAAGCAATATCTCAAGAAGATACCTACTCTGGTGCCACCAAAGCCCAAAGAAGAGTTGCTGCTTTATGTGGCAGCTTCAAATTCGGTGGTCAGTACTGTTCTGATGGCAGATCAAGTTAATGATCAAGGAGGCTCAGGTCAATCACCAGTATATTTTATCAGTGAAATCTTGAAGGACGCTCAGATAAGGTACTCTCAAGCTCAGAAGCTGCTATATGCGGTGTTGATGACGTCCCGAAAGCTGAAGCATTACTTCTTGGCTCATCCAATTAAGGTAGTCTCTAATCACCCACTCTCCTGCATTTTATACAGTAGAGATGCTACTGGATGCATATCTCCTTGGGTAGTAGAGTTGGGGCAGTTTCATATAGAGTTTATACCTCGGAGAGCCATCAAGAGTCAAGCTTATCTGATTTTATTGTTGAATAGACCCCCTCTGGTCCTCAAGACGAAGTATCATTGCTCGAGCATTGGGTGATGTATTTTGATGTTTACCCTGAAAGGGGCTGGGGCTAGAGTTGTGCTAAAACCTCCCGAAGGGGAGCCTCTAAAGTATGCAATCCAGCTGAAGTTTAAAGCCACCAATAATATTGTAGAATATGAAGGCTTGATTAATGTCCCGTGTATTGCTAAGTCTATAGGCATCAAGAGATTGCTGATTCGAGGCAATTCTTAGTTGGTGGCCCGGCAGGTCCATAAGGAATATGAATGAAAAGATGGCTGCTTATTTAGAAGCTGTTCGGTCTATGGAAAGCTTTTTCGACGGATTTGAAATCCAATATATTCCCCGACTGGACAATCAAGATGCAGATCATCTTGCCTGGCTAGCATCTTCTCGATCAGCAGTGCCTGATGACATTATCATTGAAGAAATCTTATAGCCATCTGTGTTGGTTAAGATGCTCGCTAGGGCTCATAAAGTTTCATTGCTCGATCTTGAAGAGTTCGAAGATTGGAGATACCCGATCAGAGTTTTTATTGAAGGTGATCAGATTGCAGATGATGATCCGGCAACCGAGCGTATTGCTCGAATTGCTAAGAACTATTCCTTTATTGACAGGTATTATTCAAAAGAGGAAGAAATGGGATGTTGATGCGGTGCATCTCACAAGATGAAGGTATACGACTGCTCAGTGATATATATGGAGGGATCTGTGGCTCTCATAATTCTGCCAGAACTTTAGTTGAGAAAGCATTCTGCCATGGGTTTTACTGGTCGACAGGAAATCAAGATGCCACTGATCTAGTTCGCAAGTGCAGTCATTGTCAATTCTTTCAGCATCAAACAACCAAGCATGCTAGTGATTTCCACACAATCTCTTTGTCCTGGCCTTTCTCTATCTGGGGAATTAACATCATCGGTACTTTGCCTAGGGGAAGGAAGGCATACCAGCACATTATCATGGCCATCAACACTTTCACTAAGTGGATAGAAGCTGAGCCACCGATGAATATTACTCAAGAAGTTGCTGCCAAATTTTTGAAGGCGATTGTTGTACGCTTTGGAGTCCCAAAGCAGATCATAACAGATAATGTGACCCAATTCAAGGGAAACAAGTTTCAGCGATGTTGTGCTGACTTCAGGATACAACATTCAGTCTCTTCGGTAGCTCACCCACAAACCAATGGCCAAGTTGAAAGAGCCAACGGTTTGATCATTCAGGGGATGACGAAGCGGATGCGATAGAAACTTAAAGCTAGAGAAAAAAATTAGGTTCAAGAGTTGCCATCAGTTCTATGGTCTTTACGCACAAACCCAAGTCGGGCAACCAAAGATACACCATTTAATCTGGTGTATGGGGCTGATGCAGTATTACCCCGGAGATCCACTTGGGCTCTCATCGGGTGTTACATTTTGACGAAGATAATCAAGCTGCAGCAAGAGATCTTGATCTAACCTTGCTGGAAGAATCAAGAAGACTAGCAGTGTCAAAAGTGGAGAAGTATCAGGCCATGCTTCGCAAACATTACAAGAAGAAGGTTGTGCATTGTGTTCTGGAGATTGAGGATTTAGTCCTCAAGAAAGATATCAACACAAGGATATCAAAATGACAGATAAGCACAAGTTTTTTTTCTCCTTGAGAAGGGCCTTACATCATAGTAGATCAAGTTTCCTATGGGGTTTTCGTACTGGCTCATATCAATGATGGGTTGTTACCGAACACATGGAATGCAGACTAGTTACGTAAGTTCTATGAATAATGTACATCCCGTGAATTATTGAATAAAGAATGATTGTTCATTCTCATAAATTGTCTCTATCATATAAGAAAGCTTTAGCCATCACGTGTGGTTCAATAAAAGCGCTCATTTCTTTTTTTTTCATTCAGGCACTCTATCTTGGCCATCGGACGGTTACACAAGATATGACCCTGATAGGCATCTGCGGCCATTCTAGGAATGATTTTCTCGAAACAGCTATCTTATATAGCTACGAGCTTAATCACACCAACACATCATGGGCACAACTTTTTACCTCTTGACATGACAATTTTAGTTACGGATGTCTTTCACAAGCCTGAAGTCTTAAAATACCTATCGAGTGCGTATGAATTCATTTTAAGTTCCTTTCTATATGCACATATACATAGCGTAAAGAAAGCAAAGGGCTACATATATCATACTCACAAGCAGTCAGTCAATTTAAATTGATATTGATTAGCACATAGTACATATATTACATTAGTTCTCATCCGAAGATGGATCGGTAAAGCTAAGGTCATATACAAAGGACTTAGCAGAACCAGCTACATCTTCAATAAATTTGTGGCATTGATCCGGCGAGGAGCACTGAAATCCAGAACTAAGGAAATGTCCAGATCAGGATAATGACACTTAGCGCAGGCCAGCATATATGAAGCTCCAGTAATCATATCTTCAGAAGAGGAAGACTTCTGCAATTTTTTGATCTCATCTTCGACAGCTTCTAGCTTGTACTTAACGGAGTCCGATTCAATGGTTACATCCTGAAGTTGCTGGGTTTTCTCGGTAACCTCTGATCTGGCACCTTCTAGTTCTTGCGACATGTTCTGGAGTTGTTTGTCTTTTTCGTTAGCCTCCTTTGCTAGCTCTGCACATAGAAAATGATCCAATTTTTGAGAAAATAAGAAATAATACTATAGGTACAAAAGCATACCTTTTGCCACTTCCTTGCAATTTGGCACAGTCAGCTGCTTGAACTTTGGCTTTATTTTCAGCAGCATCAATTAAAGATTCAGCGGTATTGCAAGATTCCACAACTTGTTTATGCAAGGTTACAACTTGTTTCTACAAGGCCTTAGACAGATTTAGCACAGCTTCCCGAACAGATGAGAAGACCTCTCATTGATCAGCCTGAAGGGCATCGGTAACATCTGTCTTCGAGGAAGCACTAGCAGAGGCCACCTTGGAAAATCTGAGTAGGCAAACATTATGTCAAATCAGAGTCAACAAGGAAAGACCCAAGTAGAGAGCTTACTTTATGTGGATAGCCTTCTTCACTTTTAGCCGCTTGATGATCCTTTTTGGGCATTGTTCTTCCTCCTGATCAAAATTGTGAAGTCTTTTATAAATAGAAGCGAAAACTTGTTTGATTGGGATCAAATGCCCCTGAAGATAAGGGTTTCTTGCCTCAGGTTCGCGAGAGCGTTTAGCAGTCCCTGATTGCACTGGTTGTGAAGATGATGGAACCAGAATTTGGGCAGGTGTTGAACTACTGGACCTTGGTGTAGTTTCTTGATGGACATTGGAGCCAGCAGGCACAATCTCCTTGGGGGCAACAGGGAGTGACTTGCAGAGGCACTTGCGGCCTGCATCTCAAGCACTCTCACGTCTACATCCTCTTCGGGAGTAAGTAACTGTTGTTCACCAAATTCTAGGTCCAGCGCCCGATGATGCTTCATGCGTTCGAAGACCTGCAGCCTCTTCGGGCAACTCAGACAAAGCTTTGGCTTGATCTTGATCGGGAACACCGGCAACATCAGTGTCGTTGTTATCATCATCATTAAGGACAATATCAACATCATATGAATCAAAAGCAAACCTCCCTGCATTTGGAGTTTAAAGTTCAGAATAGAGAAAAGCAAATTATTCAAGATGACGAGAATCAATTGATACCTCTGGAGGAGGGTTTGTAGCAGAAAAGGGTAGAGGAAGGCCTTCTGGTCTAATGACCTCAGGATCTATCAGAATCTCTTTTCGACGGGCCACCACTTCCTCCTCTGAAATCTCTGCAAATGGTCAATAAACCAAGTGTTAAGCCATTGAAATTACTGACAGATTACACAAGTGGTCAAAGACTACCTTCAGGAGAAGTTCTGTTCTGATCTTAAAGACCAGTATAACCAAAGACTAATGGATGTCTTGTTGCGAGTGGATTCAACCTTCTTCGAACAAACTTGTCAACAATAATCTTTCTATTCAGACCCTTACGTTTGAGCACCAGAATTTCTACCAGAAGAGCTTTGATTCTGTTGGACTGATTCGGGGGAATGTTCACATCTGGAGTGATATACGGTAGCAGGTATTTTCCCTTCACTGCAGATTTATCAATTATCTCCATCAGGAAACACCTATGATCAGTACCCTTTCAGCTTTTTCTGAGGAACAACTTTATATATTTCTCTTTGCTCCTTAAGTTGAAGCCTACAGAGAATACCATCACCTGATCTTTGTAGTAGGCAGCTGTATACAAAGATCGACAGAGAGCAAGATCTGGCTTGATCCCTAACCAACATTCATAGAGCATCACAAATATGCTTAAGGCAGCTATGGAACTAGGCTTGAGGTGAACTAGTTCTATCTTGTAAGTCTGACAGATAGACACGAGAAACTGTGAAGCCAAAACACAAAAACCGCAAAGAATATATGCTTCGAAGACTGTCAACTGCCCATCCGCCGGCCCGGCAACATCTTCGACTTTAGGAATCTCAGACTCAACGAAATCAGGGATAACACCTCGTTGATAGAGTTTATCCAACCTCTTTTTAGTCATACAGGTCTTCTAGTAATTTGTCTTCTCTTCTTCATTCCCGATGGCGATTGCTCTTTGGGCTGGAGGAGGAGACATGGATGAACTGACAGATTCCGAATGCTTGGGTGAGAAAATAACCTAGAAGGTGATCTGGGGGCAGCGAAAAGCATCGCTCAACCCAGAGAGGCAGTGGTGATGCTTGGATGGCGAAAGCGAGAATGGAGAGCGGCGCCGAGAGAGTGGAGAAACTTCCACTCGATTTTAGGCCTAATAAAGGCACAACAGTGTCAGTTATCAGAATTTGAATCGACTAGGCTTCTCACGGAAGGAACCCCGATGGCCCGAACAGCTTTCGGTCCGATGAGGAGAAACAGGAACGCCCGATGTGCCTAACGCACGCAAGGGGCTCATTTATACTAGTGTCCGAACACCCAATGTGCTCAATGCATTAAATAGGGTTTGGTTGTACTCTTTTTTCGCGCCCGATAAGCTCAACACGCACAAGGGGCTCAGTTACAATGTAACCTAAACACCCGATGTGCCTAAACACATCAAATGGGTTCGGTCGTTTGTATTTTTTTTGCGCCTGAAGTGCTTAATTCACACAAGGGACTCAGTTACCAAGTCATAAAATGCCCGAAGAGACTAATTTTGAATACAATTAGTTCGGCCAACTATAGTTGCACTAATGCGCTAAGGAAACTTAGCCCGAACAAGTTCACATTCAAAATTCTCAAAGGCAAGTGCACAGAACATATCCAAATGTTTCAGCATTACATATTTTAAAATGAAGGAAGCTTCATAGAAGACAAAACAAGGTTTCTTCACAATAACACTACTACGATTACATTATTGGTTCAAGAACTCCAGCTAAAGGGAAAAAAGACCTAAACCTAGGTGGAGTTATCATCTCTTTTCCCATCATTCTTGGACATGGACCTCCTTCTGGTCACCAAGATGGGGAGAAGATTCTAAGGGACCAGCGTTCTCTCGGCCGGTCACTTCTTCCTCTTCCTCTCTCCCTGAGGAAGACATCAAGGAATGATGTCCTGACTGAGAGAGAACCGAAGGCAGCTTTTCGGCGCCCTTGTCCTCTCTATCATCATCCTTTCCTTCAGAGTCACTCAAAACTACCACTTCTCTGGGGCCTAGGATCCTCCAGAGACTTTTATTCAACTCAACATGAAGACGCCGAGCAAACTCAGCATCTCCTGAAGTGTCTGGATCCATTTCTAGATCCACGACATCCTGGTCATCCTCCTCCATCAGTTCAGGGAACCCACCAGGAGGGACCCCATAGATCTCCTCAATGGTGGGCTACCTCGGAGAAGGAACACTATCCTCTGGTTCCCCTTGCGCGGCAGGGGCTGGAGGCACTTGGCCTCCTGATGAAGAATAATCCTCTCCAGCACTCTTCGAAGAAGATCAAAACCTCTTGGCAGAGCGCTTATTGCCCATGCTGAAGTCTGGGTGGTTATTGCACAAGGATTCGAAATGTGTTGGAAAAAGGGAGTAATTTTGAAGAAGCCTATCCCTTCCCCCCTTTTTATAGGCGAGGAACAATTCTTCGAGATCTCAAGGGTCGTTGAGTCCTTGCTCTCCGACAGTGGGAAGACACAATGGGCGGACCGGTCAAAAGCAAGAATCAAGGCGGCAGAAGTAAAGATGAAAATTGAAGCCTATCGTCGAGTCTTGTCATTTGAAAACCTCCCCAAGTTTGCAGCAGCAATGACAGAGGGAAGGTACGATTCGATCTTATCTATTTTGATTAAATTACCGAAGACCAAAGATAGGCTGCCACTTGGAGACGTGTTCAGGGCTTATGTCGATGCCTCAATTTTTACCTCCCGAACAGGCATGGGCCGAAACCAAGAATTCCCGATGAGCTTCATGGGCCTTGGCCCAGCTAGGAGCAATTGCCGGTGGAACGGCTACCCACGATCTCATGATGCCTCGACGCGGTATTTAAAGCACGGTTGATTGCCAGACAGTAACTGCTAATTAAAAGGCCGTTACGCCCAATGGCTGCGCTCCTATAATTAGGGGTAGACGTTATCAGCATTACGACGTGGTTAATTGTCATTACCACGAGAGGGCTGCCCCCTCCTATAAATATGTAACCTGCCCAACAGGGCTAGACATTTATTTTCAGACTAAGAGTACACACACTTACTGGACTTAGGGTTGTTATCCTTCGGGAGGCCCGAACCAGTCTAAACCACTCGTGTCAGCCCTCTTTGAGATTAGCTTCGCAATATTTGCATATTCGACCCTGTTTACAATATCTGCCGATCCTGAACTAGTATTTCGTACGTCGACATTTTGCATTCTATTTATACATTTATTTTTATTTTTTGCATTTATTTTCATCTTTGCATGAGTATTATTGTTTTTAATTTTCACATTGCAAAGTAAAATAGCATTTCTCTGAAATAGCTCAAGGAGTTATCTAGATAATTTTCAATATTTTAAGGAGTTAAAAGTTTAATTTTTAAAATTTAGGGGGTGAAGTACTCCAACATTGATAGTTGAGGGGGTGTAGACCTATTCCAAACTGACATGTGGGATCATGAATAATAAAATCACTCTAAAAACCACCTAGAAGGTTATTTAAACGATTTTCAATAGTTGAGCAGGTTAAGTGTCAAGTTTTAAAAGTTAGAGGGTGAGGTGCGCCCAACTCATACTTAAGGGGTGATCTAGACTTATTCCAAATGTTAAATATGTTTCTTAATTAGTACGAGTAGAAAATACTGAGCCTATGGCTACAAATATTGAGCTTAACTTGGGCCAGCTTTGTTTAGATTCGGTGAGCTGTCCTATAAGTAGCAGAGACACCAGCCCGCATGCCCGGCTGGTCCAGCTTGCCTGTAAAAATTTGATTTTCTATCTGAAAATGTATGTACGCCTAAAGTAAAAGAAATAAAATCGGATCAGGGTAAGATCTGGCTTTATTATTGCACCATATATAAAGGCAAGGGCGAAGCAAAATTTCACTAAGACCGTGCCATCCCATGGAGACACTCCACTGAATTTCGCAGCACCTGCCCCCTCGTCATGGTTTCAAAACCATTAAAAATCAGTCGAAACCAGTCGGTTGTCACAATTACCGGTAAAAACGGTCTGATCCGGTTACTAAAACTAACTTATTTTTAATAAAAACTGATACTGATTATTGTAGTAAAAATGGTTTTCACTCAATTTTCCCCATAAATAGCGACTAGTTTGCTGCACTTCCTGCCCCTAGTACTAGACGTGATAGAAATTGTTTTTTTTAACAAAGTTAAAAAAAGACTAGGTTGGCACTACAAAATCATATTTATAAGGTTACTTAATAGAATTCTCAAATTTTATTCCTCTAGGTGATATCTATTATCCTATTTCCTGCATTATATTTTATATATTATCCCCAGCTGATATATCTATCCATTCTAAAATGTTATCATCGAACTAATCGGCGACAATGATTTCAGAGGTTACTTCATATCCATCAATTATCACCGTCAGTAAGAATGTCCATCCTGACAGTATGATGGCTCTGTTTTCTGCTTTTAAGCGGCTTAATTATCGTGTAAATAAATGAGAATCCCACACAAACGTTTTGCTTATATTTACAAGAATCTGATTTTCTGGTAAGCGGCTTCACAAGTTTGATCTACAAGAATCGATAAGCTAGACTTGAGAAAATCTTTGTGGTGGGAATAATCAGATTCTTTATTGAGTGCTTCTCCTGTAAGCAGAAACAAACAGGTCGATATAGTACTACGGCTGTCCTAAAATATAATAGGCTTTTCTAGGTTGGGTCAAATTTAAACTTTTTTAACTACAACATTTACTAACAAAGAATGCATGATAGTTTATTATATATGAATTATATTAGAGACAATGGTGTTTCAACTATAGATTTGAAGTATAATTGTGATTCAACCATTGATTTTCAGATCTTATAATTCAACAATAACTTTTTGAAAGTTAACCTCAATTGTACCACAAGTCCGTTAAGTGCCTTTAACGGTGTTAACTTTTAATGTGAAAAGACAAATTGTCCTTTGTGATTGTATTATGATTTTGTTAAGGGCCTCTTTGGCAGAGCTCCTGATTCTCAGGCAGGAGGAGCTATGCCAAACACTGTTTTTAGGAGAAGTGATTTTGTCTGATTCTATGAAGTGATTATCTGAAATGAACTAAGGGGTTGGGAGCTGAAAAATATAGCTTCTTTTGATTCTGTGAAGTGATTCTCTGTCCTGATTCTAAGATTTATTCTAAAGAATCAAAGAAAATCACTCAGCCACAGAATCACTTGACATGAGAATCAAGACTGAATCCAGAGAATCAAGAGCTGAGAGATCTGCCAAAGAGGCCCTAAATTTATTTTATTTATATAAGAATTCAAATATAAATCTAAAACTTTTGAATTATGGTTAAAATTTGAAATGTGGATAGAATTTAATCAAAATTTTCAAAATTTGAAATTTGAGCTTGAAATTTTCAAAATTTTGAAACATGAATTGGAAATTTTAAACTTTTTAACTGCAAAATTTAATAATAAAGAATGTGTTGACACCCAAAAATCGCAGGGCCACCGGAGTATCCGACACGTTGCCGGAGTGTCCGGTGAGCCCTCTCGGGTTCGGGCACTTAGTACACTGGAGTATCTGGTGAGCCCGCTCGGGTTCGGGCACTTAGCCCACTGCTCATCCGGCAAGATGCCGGAGGGTCCGAGATGAGACCTCGGGTTGGGGCATTTGCCCCACCGGAGTATCCGGCACGCTGCCGAAGGGTCTGGTAGGCCCTCTCAGGTTCTCGGAATTACATGACGGAACCTCCGGCATCTTACTGGAGACTCCGATCACCGAAGTGTCTGACACTTTATCAGAGACTCCGGTAATGTCGATTTAGGAAAGTTTTCAGCAGATTGATTCTAATTTATTTTCTAACTCGTGGGATTAGTTGCTCTGCGGGATAAGACCATCCTACCTCTATAAAACAGAGGCCCATGGCCGGTTGAGGATCATCCCAATCGATCAAACCATTTGCCTTTACATTTCGTTCTTCTCCAAACCCTAATACCCTTACTTGAACCTCGTGCTATTTTTTCTTCGTCTCGGCGACAACCGAAGGAGTTTCGGCTAGCCTGGCCGAGCTCGGATCAACCCTAAGACGATCCTCTTCTGACGGGGTCTCTCCCGAGACGGGGTTGTGTAGGTGCTGCCCAAACCCGACGTTGAAGATACGACGGTGTTCCTGCACACGGACGTGCGAGTGGTGTGTTGGCCCGATTTCGGCGTCAACACACTTTTTGATGACTCTACTGGGGAACGAGTGATTCTAGTTGCACAAATCGAATCATCGTTTTCCACCATAAACTCCGAGATCTCCACAACGAACATCGTCATGCCGTCCTTGGAGTAGTTGCCCGAGGAGGTGCGCAAGGCGTTCTTGGAACGCCGGAAAGCCTTCGAGGAGACGCGCAAGGTGCGCGAGGAGCGAGAGCTGCAAGAGTACTTGGCGTATTTCAAGAAGGACCGCCAAGGTGCAATCTCCCAAGTGAAGGAGCCCGTTCTTTTGGCCGTCGACGACGACGCGGCCATAGGTGCTGCCAATGTAAGGACATCTTCACACCCTCCTGTTACTTTTAAAGACCTTTTGTATTACTTTACCAATATGAAAAATGTCTTAGCCAACGATATGCAATATATGATCCAAGAAAACTTGTCTAAATCTAAAAAATGTTAGTATTGCATCATCATCTCATGTTTCGCATATAGGTCCTATTACTAGTGCATCGGTGCCTACTACATCTAGTGTAGAACAACCTCCATATGGCATGCCATTGAACTCGTTTAGTGAACAATCTAGTTTTCCCTCTGATGTGCAAACTAACGCTTTGTTAGTGTCTCCCGCTAGCGTAGAGCCAATCACTAGCATCCCCAATCCCGTTACTAGCCGATTGCATGAATTGGCTAGTTTGTTCCTCCTTACCATACCGTTGCATATAGCACGCCACCTATCCCACCAAGCGGTACGAGTATCCCTCATGGCCCTGTTTCTAACGAATTATTTAGTGCCATGAAGATAAGCCTACACCCTTCACCACCGGTCGCACCCACTAGGCCACCTATTGCCAACATAGAAGAGTGTATGGCACGTATTAAGAAGGATTTAAATAAATAATTTCGTGAAACGCTAGGTGTAGACCTTAAGAGAAGAGACCGAATTTATCAAAAACCATACCCCATGTATTTAACTCGGTCCCATATCTTGTAGGATGGCGTGTTCTCGACTTCGTCAAATTCAATGACGAAGATAGCAAAACCACTTGGTAACACGTTAGTCGATATGTAGCAGAACTAGGAGAAGCGGGTTTTAGTGAGGCTTTGAAAGTACATTTGTTTTCTTTATCACTAACCGTAACCTCTTTCTCTTGGTTTTCATCATTGTCCCCGAGGTCCATATACACGTGGGAGTCTTTAGAGTGCAAATTTCTTGACAACTTTTATTCCGGGGACAACGAGTTAAAGTTGTCACATTTGACATCGGTTCGGCAAGAGAAAGACGAACACGCCGTTGATTATCTTTGGCGGTTTAGAGATATTAAGAACTGATGCTTTAATTTAACAATTTTTGAAAAAGACTAAGCCGACCTAGCTTGTAGTGGTTTATGGTCACATCTTAGGGAGAAGTTGGAGAGGTACGATTTTCTTACACTCACTCACCTCCAACAAAGGGAGTTGGCTCAAGAGAGCCGAAGCAAAGAAATAAAACATGATTATAAGACCCATCACAGCGTGCACATCGTGGAGTATGATTCAGATAGCTCCGATGATGATTCCAAAGACATTTTGGCTGCCAAGTTCATTTGACCCTCTAAGGCCAAATCATTTGCTTGTGATTTGCTCAAACCGATTCATAAGAATCGGAAAGACGATGTGAAATACACCTTCGATGGAGCTAAGTGTGATAAAATATTTGATGAGTTACACAAAGGTGGATACATTAAGATAGCATACACTTTACCGTCGACGGATGAGATTAAGCGTAGAGCACATTGCAAATAGCATAATTCTTATTCACATGCTACTAATGATTGCAATGTTTTTCGTCGACAGGTCCAATCAGCCCTTAATAAGGGACGATTGAGTCTTAAGGAGAAGCAGATCGACAAGCACCCCTTTTCCGTCAACACTCTAGAGCTCAACCCCAAGGTATTGATCCGGCCTCATCAAGCCGATACAACTAAAGGGAAGAACGTGATCATCGGGGAGGAGATGCTTATTTCTCCGAGTGAGAAAGGTGCCTCTAAAAAGGTGGTGCTCGATAAGTCCTCCGATAGTCAAGAGTCTTTCAAAGTCACCATCCAAAGCTTTGGGCCCGGGAGGCAAGTTTCACAACCCAAGATGATTAAGCCGAAGAATCTGAAGGTGCGCAAGTGGAAGACAAACTAAGGTAAAGCCACGGATTGAACGATGGGGCTCAAAAGCGCCTTCGACCGTCTTATGGCTAAGTACAAGAATCAAAAGATCGATTTGAATAATCGGCCTATGAAGCGACCAAGATCACTGCCTAGGAGAGGCATCCTACCTAGAAAGCAGATGAGGGCAACCGTGAATGTACACGGGCCTCCTCCTCTTCCTCCACATGGGTTCAGAGTGTCGCCACCGTGGTTTCATCCTATGCCTTGCCCACCGTTCTCGGTGTGGCATCTATACGTAGGACCATGGATGCCCATGCCACCGATGTCTATGCCACCGATGCCCGTTCCATCGATGCCATACCCGTCATTTCATCCGTGATGGAACGGACCGAGAGGAGATGTCTTCACAAGGCTCTCCAACCCTATCTCGGATCGAACGGATATTCGACCGATCAAGGTTCAATGGGGGAGCTCCACCACTGCGCCTAAGCAAGAGTGGCAGCCGAAGTAATGTAACGAACCTGCCCCTTCTACTTTTGTTCATCAAAAGAGTGCATCCGGAGGTGTCATGAAAATTGACACAATCTATGTCAAAATTGGGGGAGTCTTCACGGGACCGATCACTTTGGATGATCTGGTCGAAAAGGCCTATTATGATCATGAAGCTAGCAACAGCAAAAGCTCCTCCAAGTACATACAACCGAGGTGGTGTCCGTCTGGCTTGACCCACACTCTAAAGAGAAAGCTTCAAAGGCTGCGCCTTCGAAAGATGCAAGAGGAGAAGACAGAGAAGAAGAGGGACGAGGTCCTCAACGAAATCAAGCCGATGATCCCTCAAGGTAAGCAGTGGAGGGTTAAAGAGCCCGAGGCCTCTACTCCACTGATGATGGAGAAAGCGGAGGCTACTCTGAAACCACTTGACTTGGTCGACGCCGTCTTGGGAGAGGATTTTACAGCACCTTCGCCCATGGGAGACGTTGATATGTCTGAGTTCGACGACGACGACTTCTTAGACTACGAGCCTACACCACCTCGGAAAGGTATAGACGTTAACACCATTTGAAATCCCTCTATGTGAGAGGTCATATCAATGACACATCAATTTCTCGCATGCTTGTAGATGGCGGTGCTATTGTTAACCTAATGTTGTATTCTTTGTTTAACAAGCTAGGTAAGGCCGATGACGAGCTCATTTGGACCAACAGGATTTTGAATGGTGTCGGAGGAGGAGACCCTATCAAGGCTAAAGGGGTCGCTTCTATAAAGCTCACCGTTGGGAGCAAGACCATGGCTACCGCTTTCTTTGTTGCCGATATGCGCGGTAGTTATAGCTTGACCCTTGGGCGCGATTGGATTCATGCCAATAGATGTATCCTCTCTACATTGCATCAATTCTTGATACAGTGGGTTGACGATGACGAGGTTGTTCATGTGGATGTATCTACTTGTGTTGCTATAGTCGAATCATCTTCTTTGTCGCATGACGCCATCAAGTGCTTGGCTGGTTTGGACTTGACGGATTATGATTTTTTTAGTGTGACTAGATATGGTTTGTACCGGTCAATGTAAAGCCGATGGAAAATCGGCTCAACCATATAATATGATTTAATGGAGTCTAATTTTGATTGGTTGCAAAAGAAAGTGAAACACTATCGGTCTAACACAAACGATATGTGCGAAGCTATAGAGGAAATAGAGGACATAGATAGGTAAGGGCAAGGATTCACATCGTCTGATCCTCTTGAGAAGGTGAACTTTGACAGCGATGATAATCTGAGGCCAACTTATATAAACAAAAACTTGAGAGCCGATTATAAGGTGAAGTTAATCGGTTTACTAAAAGAGTATGCAGACTGTTTTGCATGATCTTATAATGAAATGCCTGGGTTGAGCCGCGAGCTAGTTGAGCATCGGCTTCTAATAAAATCTAGTTTTAGACCCCTTAAATAACCGATGAGAAGGTTTAACCCGAATATGCATGATCGGATTAAAGAAGAGATTAACCTTGCAGATATGCGGAGTGGATATCAATATCGTGCCGGAGGAGAAGAAGAACATCGGTAAGATTAGAGTTTGCATTGATTTTAAAAATTTGAATAGAGCCACTCCTAAAGATGAGTATCCTATGCCCATAGTCGATATGTTGATTAATGATGCTTTCGATCATAAAATTATTAGTTTTTTATGGTAATGCGGGATATAATCAAATCTTCATGGCCGAAGAGGATATGTCTAAGACTGCTTTTAGGAGTCTCAGTTTTGTAAGAATATTTGAGTAGGTCGTCATGACTTTTAGGTTAAAGAATGTAGGTGTCACATATCAAAGAGTCATGAACTTTATTTTTTATGATTTGCTTGGTGTCATTATGGATGTTTACATAGATGATGTGGTGATTAAATCAGCCACTTTAGATTCTCACTTGGCCGATTTGCAACTCGTCTTGGATCGAATACGTCATTTCGGTTTGAAGATGAACCCACTCAAATGTACTTTTAGTGTATCGGCCGGGAAGTTTTTAAGCTTCCTAATTCATGAGAAGGGCATAGAGATAGATCATAAGAAGATAGAAGCATTGATCAAAGTGGTGGCTCTCAAGAATATGATGCATAAAGATGTAATTGAGTTCTTTACCGAGCATATTATTTATAAATTCGGCATACCACAAACTTTAACTACTGACCAAGCTATTTCCTTTACGTCCGATCATGTTAAATAATTTGCCGAATCCTACGGGATTAGGATACTCAATTTATCTTTATATTATGCTCAGGCCAATGGCTAGGCCGAGTCTAGTAATAAAATATTGATCAGACTCATTAAGAAAAAGATAGAGGACCATCCCAAGAGGTGGCATGAAGTCTTATCAGAGGCTTTATGGGCTCATCGGATATCTAGGCATGTTGTAACTAAGGTAACGCCCTATGAACTCGTGTATAGACAAGAGGCTGTTTTACCCGTCGAGGTAAATCTGGGAACTCTTAGATTAGTTGAGCAAAATAATTTATCCTCCGATGAGTATAGAACTTCAATGTTAGACAATATTGATGAAGTCACCGATAAGCGTTTGAGTGATTTGAAAGAAATTGAGAAAGATAAGTCTATAGTTGCTAGAGCTTACAACAAGAAACTAAAGGCTAAAACTTTTCAGGTGGGCGAATTAGTGTGGGAAACCATTCTGCCCCATAGGCTCGAGAAGCAACAAATTCGGAAAATGGTCGCTAGTTGGGAAGGGCCATATAGTGTAGTAAAAGTTGTTGCCGGGAATGCATACATGTTGGAGGATATTCGAGGAGATTCATTACCTAGGGCTCTCAACGGCCAATACTTGAAAAAGTATCATCCAAGTGTGTGGCAAGAGGCTTGAAAGAGAAAGACGACTGGAATAAAATATATCTTTGCCAAAAGATAAGGATATGGACGATGAGTTAAGAGAACCATCGCCCTTAGTTGATTTTGAGTGCTTGAATGTTTTGTGGTACGCTAGCATTACCAAAAAACGGGGGGGGGGGGGATATATTGACACTCAAAACTGGCGGCTACCAGAATGTTCGGCCCCAGGCCGGAGTCTCTGGCCAACCCCTCTCTTGAACTGGCTGAAAATGACCGGACTGTCCGACCCTAGGCTGAAGACTCCGGCCGACCCCTTTCTGAAATCTGCCGAAAATGACCCGACTGTAGACTCGCGGGTACTGTGGCGCGGAAAATACTGTAGCTCAAGGAGAAATCCCATATCACTAGTTTGAGGACGTGGAAACCAGTTCAAAAACCCAGCTTTGGAATGTAGTAATAACTCGGGTTAACCCTTTTACGTAAAGCGAAAACGAAAGCGTAAGCAGTTATTCTGCGAGGTAGAACCCGCACGACGTGCGAGCAGGTCTAGAGCCGTATTCTGAGCCTGAGATGTTACAAAATAGTATCAGAGCCGACTCTCGCGGTTTCACGGGTGTGTACGTGCCAGGGGGCGCAAGTATGGTGTGCATGGCGCGTGGGCTCAGCGTGGACACGGCATAGCACGTACGCTGGCACTAGACATACAGACGTGGCTAAAAGGAAATATTTTGGATACATCTATCTCAAAAGAGTAAATTGGTCCACTCCTCAATGAGGGCGTTGAGTCCTATAGGGGGGGGAGAATGTAGAATCCCAGCACAGAAAAAGCAGGCCCGGTACTGCAATCACACGGTACTGTAGCATGGAAAAAATACTGTAGCACACGGAGAAATCCCATATCGCTAGTTTGAGGAGGTGGAAACCAGTTCAAAAACCCGGCTTTGAAATGTACTAATGACTCGGGTTAACCTTTTTACGCGAAGCGAGGACGAAAGCGTAAGCAGTTATTCTATAAGGTGAGACCCGCACGGCGTGCAAGCGGGTCTGGAACCGCCTTCTGAGCCTAGGATGTTACAGCCGACCCCTCTCTAGAATCAGCCAAAAATGATAGGAGCCTCCGGCCAAAGGCCAAAATGTCCGACTAACCTCTTTCTGGAGTCGACCGAAAATAACCAGAGCCTCCGGCCTAAGGTGGGAATGTTCGGTACCGGAGTCTCCAGCCGTCAGCCGAAAGGTCCGACGGACCCCCCTTCTAGATTCAGCCGAAAGCCGACCAGAGCCTCCGGCACCTGATCGGAGTGTTCGACGCCAGAGTCTTTGGCCAATGAACGGAGTGTTCGATAATTCTGTTATTTTGGAATTTTTTCAGAAAATCAAAGGTAATTTGTTTTTTAAAATGCCAGACCCATGGCAGCTTGGGGTAAGACCACCCCAGCTCTATAAAAAGAGGCTCAAAACCGATTGAGAGATATCTTGATCGAACCTATTATTTACCTTTATATTTTGCACTTCTCAAACCCTAATCCCTCACTCGACCCGTTTTGTTATTCTTACTTCGTCTTGGCGACGATCGAAGGCGATCTGGCTGATCTGATCGAGTCCGGATCTAACCCTAAGACGATACTCCTTTGATGCGGTCTCTTTTGAGAAGGAATTATCTAGATGCTGTTTAAACCTGATATTTAAAGAAGCGTCGTGAACACAAACATGCGAGCGGTGTGTTGATTTGGATCGATTTTGGCTCAACACCGCGTCACCGTTGTCCGTTGCCAGAGATTCAGGCGCACGATGCTTTCGCGACTTGGAAACTGCTCCACTATGAGTGATGAATAATCCCATTTTATGCATTTTCCGATAGATGTCTGTGTAAAAAGAAATTAACGAATCAAACAAATTTCTTCATCTGAATCCTCACGAACTGTTTTTACTAGTCCTCACACAATCTGTTTGTCCTCTATCAGCGTCACCGATGACGTTGGCTCCGTTCTCCTTCCCCGTCGTCGAGCCCTCCCCCGCCGGCAGGATCCGCGGGCGGGGCCAGGAACGTCGGCGTCGTCTCCCCGGCCATGACGACGGCGACGAGGCCCCCAAACGCTGACGGGGAAGCCGGGGCCGCGGCCGCCGGCGACTTGTTGGACACGTCGGGGCTGCCGGTGGACGAGTCTGCTGCGGCGCCGTGGTATCTGCTGAGCTTCCAGTAGGAGCACGCGAGGACCAGCAGCGCCAGCGCGATGACGACCAGCATGGCGGCCAGCCCGCCAAACAGGTACGGCACCGGCGACTGCGAGGTTGGTGTCGGCGCCGGTGGTGCCGCCGGCGACTGCGACGTCCGCGCGGGCATCGAAGCGCTCGGGGGCGGTGGTCTCATGGCTCGATCGGATAGTCGTGGCCCGTGCGCTCTAGCTCGCTACGTACCTCTCCTCAGTCCTTACTGCGTGCGTAGTGCGTGGCAACTGATGAACTCTTGGCCTCGATCGCTGGAATATGGGAATTGGAAAATGAGATCTCAATATGTTTTATAAAAAATAAATATTAAAATTTATGAATTAAACAACTTTTTATTGATCTATATTATTGAGTTATATGTTATTTTATTCATATTTTCGACATTTTTTGAGTTACCGATGACGTCAGCGTTGCCGATGACGTTGGCTCCGTTCTCCTTCCCCGTCGTCGAGCCCTCCGCGGCCGGCAGGACCCGCGGGGGCCTTGTGGTCAACGGTGCGGTGCACGACGGGCGCGGCCAGGAACGTCGGCGTCGTCCCCCCGGCCATGACGACGGCGACGAGGCCCGTGAATGAGGCCGGGGAAGCCGCGGCCGCGGCCGCCGGCGACTTGGCCCCGTCGGAGCCGCCGGTGGACGAGTCTGCTGCGGCGCCGTGGTACCTGTTGAGCTTCCAGTAGGAGCAGCCGAGGACCAGCAGCGCCAGGGCGATGACGCCCAGCCCGCCCGAACAGGTACGGCACCGGCGACTGCGAGGTTGGCGTCGGCGTCGGATAGTCGTTGCCCGTGCTCTCTAGCTCGCTACATACCTCTCCTCAGTCCTTACTGCGTGCGTGGCAACTGAAAAATTCTTGGCCTCGATCGCTGGAATGTGGGATTTGGGAAATGGCAATGTTGGGTGGGGTTGATGGGCGGTATTTGTAGACGGCTATGAGTCACGAGACTCAGGATCCTACTAGTTGTCAAAAGACTGCAGTTTCTAAACGGAACGGAACGGAACACACGTATACACACCTAGCTTGGTTCAGATTCGTCGACGCTCCTCGTGAGCACAGTTACAGCAGCTGCTTGTTGCCTGCTTCTGCTTTCAGCGAGTCAAAAGCACGCACGTACGTCGTCACGAATTAGAAGGTTCGCCGGCAGCCAGCCGGATCACGAGCCGCCGCGCTGTGACACCGGCGACTGCGCTGCTCCAGCCAGGAGTCTGCTGGTCTGATCCGCCTCGGACGGTCGGACCTCGGTAATCGAATGAATGAAGCGTAACGTGCGGGACACGGACACGCACGCGGCCGCGTTCCAGCGGGCGACGAGGCTCCGAGCCAGCAGTTCTCCATCGCTGTGACAGACCGCCCAGACGATCCATCAGACTTCATAATTTTATCCACTATCACTCAGACGAAGTGAATACAACAATACAACTCAAGCACGATAAAAATATAAAATAAATTATTGATTAAATTTATAAAACAAACGTTTTAAAAATACGGAAGCGATAACAATGAAACAAACTACCAGAGACTTCTAAAGTCTAAGCAAATGTATGCAAAGAATACATGAAGCTGCACCTTCTAGCAGCACACACCAACAACACAATGCGACGAGCAGGGTTTCCATTGAAATTGTAGAGGGAAAGAATCACATCTGCAACAAAACAACAAAGAGTCAAGCCCTGAGCATTCAAATGTTCAGCGAGTCTTACCCATCAACGTGACCAACTATAACCGACTTTAAAGAATATAATAAAAGCTGACTCAGGGATGGCTAGTTGGGAAAAAAACAACACTAATAGTGAATCTTTACTTTCAAATTTTAGCAGTGAATTAAGTTGTGCCAAAAATGTAAATTTAATTTGCACTATAATCTATATCAAACATGGTTGCCAAACAATTTATAATAAATATACCAGACAAACCATATTAACATCCTTATTCATTTTTTAATCCACTTCTTACTACTACGATGACACAGTGATATAAGCGGTACTCGTTACTGTAAAGGGCAACGATTATAATCGATTTACATCCTGCTAGAGAAACCTAATTACACGATACGTACGCGCTTATCAGAAGCTGCACGTGGCAACCTTTCACAAGATTACCTTATTGTCGGTCTGCTACTACCAACCTAGGCAAAAGGGCCTACACGCAATCCACACCTGAATATGATTCGTAATGTATTGCCCCTTTTGCTATCACTCCCCTTAGCGCCTCCAAAACTAGGGATAGCGTCACGTCCGCACAATGCTGCATTCAAGTTACATCGATTTCCTAAGTCTCGTTTCTCCAGTATGTAATCAGTACTATTTAAATTTGCTCAACAGAGCTATCACACATTGGCCATGCGTTCGCAATGGAAACATGCCGTGTTACAACCTACTTCCCTGTCCGATCTCCAATTCATTATTTCATATGATTTCATAACCAACCTCATTATTTTATACCAAAATTCCAAACCAGAGGTGATAACCTATATCTCACGAGTGAGGTCCTCGTTCACTCGACTTCTACCATTAACTACAACTTAAAGCATAGCTGTACGTTAGGTTGACTGTACTAAAGACACTTAACATATATGTAATAAAATATCTATCACGTAATCTATAGTTTCAATCAACTCCTAAAATCTAATGCACATTACAGTATTAACCATACACCGTGATAAACTGAAAATATTAAAAACAGAGATAATGCACCGGGGTTTATTTGGGCTTTGCTCAAAGTTAGTTTCCTCGGCGAACGGAATGTCGTCGAACTCTTTATCAGTTAGCTCGGCTCGTAACATGAAAAGATGTGCATAAGTGCCGGAATATGCAATAGCTTTTTTATTTTCAAAGGAAAGACTTAATAAATTTGGTTACAAAAACTTCTTTAATATGATTTTCAAAAATACAAAACCAATTTTAAATTGCTCATAAAATCAGAGAGGTTATAAATAAATTTTTGATAAAGTTTCTTCAAGATTTATTTAAATCAAATAGATTTTTAATGATTTAAATACCATTTAAACACACTAAAACATTTAATAAAATGAATTTTGAAGGAATTAAATATGAAATTTTTTCTAAAACATAAATTTAACTAAATAAACAAAAAAATATATTTTCTAGGATTTATTAAAATCAAATGAATTTATAATAAATTAAATATTGTTTAAACAAAATATAACCTTTATAGAATTATTTTGATGAAGATAAATATGAAACTCTGCAGAACCAAAAGGTTGGACTAAATAAACAGAAAAGTAAATTTTCCAAGATTTTATTATGCCAAGGAATGATGAGAATGCATTAATGAATTATTTAGTGGTCTGAATGAAATAAATTATTTTAATGCAGAAAATGAACATTTGTTAGCTTCAGAATATTGTTCTAGTTATGAAGGTCCTAATAAATATTTTTTTCACAATTTTTGGATTTATAAAGAATTTTCTAGGGATTTTACAAGATTAAATTTACTTTCCGTTAATTGAATAAATGTAAACGCAAATAAATTAATATCCAGCCTAATGGGCCAGCCCCATAACGGGCCCAGGGGGGCTTGGGCCGCGCCTACCTGGCCCACCCGGGCGGCCTCACGCGG
>BCLG01000759.1:119774-133515 GCA_001602295.1 Zoysia matrella | reverse complement strand
GCCTGGGCGCCGCCGACGAGGTCCGCACGATCTTCATCTCGGGACTTCCAGCGGACGTGAAGGAGCGGGAGCTGCACAACCTGCTGCGCTGGCTTCCGGGCTTCGAGGCCTCCCAGGTCAACTTCAAGGGCGACCAGCCCATGGGGTTCGCTCTATTCTCATCCGCGCAGCACGCCGTCACCGCCAAGGCAGCGCTGCAGGTTCGGTCAAATCGTGCCGTTTTTTCCTTGCCTCGATGCTTGGCGGCTGGCAAGGGTTTGGTCGTTTGGATTCGCCTGATATGATTGTGGGAGCTCATCATCTGTAGGATTTGGTGTTTGATGCGGAGAGCAAGGCAGCGCTGCACACCGAGATGGCCAAGAAGAACCTCTTCGTCAAGAGAGGTGCGGTTTTTAGTTTATGCTTTGTGTTCATGTTTTACTTCTTGTACTACAATGTAGGCAGCAGGTGTAGAGTGTAAAGTAAGTTTTTTGAGGGGATATATACCTGTATGGGGATGGGGATTGCCAAAGCAAGTCTTGATTGGAGAGTGTTGGTGCTACGATGTTTAGCCGTTTGTTGTTTGAAAGGAATCAGTTCAATAGGAGCAGTGTTTTGAGTATCATTTCCGTTGCTACAAAACCTGTTAATTTTGACTTACAAGAGTTTGATAATCGATATGATTCTGCACAACTTTATTATTATGAACACCCTTTCTAATATTTTGATGTGATGTGATATCAGTTTAGCCCTTCCCTCCATTATTATTTATGCTTTGTTGGTTTCATGGTTCTGCTATCAGTTATCACTAATGTTTTGCATATGCTTATGGATTGAAACAATTAATGTCCATCTTAGGTGTGGGAGCTGATGCAAATGCAGTGGACCAAAGTAAACACCTGCCGACAGGTGGAGACTACACCCATTCTCCTTATGCTCCTCCTCCTCCATATCATCCACCCCCACCAGCCGTATCCATGTGGGGAACTGCAGGGTAAATTGTTCTTCCACCACCGAAAACCGGATGTTTGCTGAGTGCTAGTTGGTTTGTCGAGTGTAATCCTTCGGGCACTCGGCAAATAACTTTTTGCCGAGAGCTAAGCGAAAAACACTCGGCAAAATTTTTTGTTTGCCGAGTGTTTTTTGGTTACACTCGGCAAACAAGTTATTTGCCGAGTGTTTTTAGTTTTGTACTCGACAAACTTGCATGTTTGTCGAATGTTTTTTTTTTGCACTCGGTAAAACAGTTATTTGCCGAGCGTTTTTTGTTTTACACTCGGCAAACAAAAAACACCCGATTTTTCAAAGCATATTCGGAGCAGCAAATTAATTCAAATGAAAAAGTTTTTAACTACAAAGTTGTATAACTTTTCAAGATCTACAACTTTTATTTTGGTCATTTCTTTATTCGATAAAGCGATAGTAACGTTATTCGTAAAATCTACATCTCTCATATAGTTTTATGAAACTAAAAGAAAGGTATATAAAGGTATATAAGATTTGTGAACAATATTACTTTCGATAACAATATCTACATCTCCAAATATGCTTTGAAAAATTAGGTGCTTTTTGTTTGCCGAGTGTAAAATAAAAAACACTCGACAAACATGCAAGTTGGAAATTTGAAATTTTCAAACGACCTCGGATGGAGAAACAGCAAAAATGAAAGTTGTAGATCTCAAAAAATTAGGAAACTTTGTAGTTGACAACTTTTTTATTTGAAATAATCTTGTTATCAAAAACTACGTTTGAATTTTTTAAATTTGAAATTCAAATTTTGTAAACGACCTCGGATGGATAAACTACCAAAATAAAAGTTGTAGATCTCAAAAAGTTATAAAACTTTGTAGTTGACAACTGTTTGATTTGAATTCGTTTAGGGCCTCAAACAAGCAATTTACACTCAGTTTAATATAATATGTGTAGAACTAAAATAGAATCTAAACAAAAGTGACGGTGACGGTGTGGTGCAGTGGTTAGAGGGGGTTGCGCGTGAGGGGGAGGTCGCGGGTTCGATTCCGAAAACCGGCGATCGGCTGATTTGCAAAAATTGCCGCGACCGGTTAGTGCGAAAAATGTGGGACTCGGTAATTTGCCGAGTGCACGACAAAAAGCACTCGGCAAACAGCTGTTTGCCGTCACAAGCTAAGCCGAGTGGAATTTGCCGTGGGTGACACTCGGCAAACATTTTGCCGAGTGTTTTATGGGATTTGCCGAGTGCGTACGGCACTCGGCAAACGTTGGTTTTCCGGTTGTGTTCCCCTCTTGCACTCATTTAATTGTGCACTAAAGAATTTGTCATGTTTTGCTTTTGGTATGACTCAGTTATATCGCAGCACCGCCTTCTTATAATCCCTATGCTGCCTACCCTGTGCCTTCAATAGCTATGGGTTCACCTTCTCCTGTGCTAGGCCCAACTGCCTACGCCCTTGTGCAGGTACATTCACATTCAATTTATGTACGTCCGATGTGCGTTCTCGGGCGAGGGAGCTCTGCTCTGGCTTCCAGGCGAGGGAGCTCTGCTCTGGCTTTGAGGCGAGGGACTTCTTGCGGGGGCGGTTCGGGTTGATACCAGCACGACCTCAAGACCCTCCACGGCAGTCCCAAGGCTCATAGACTTAGGATTTTTCCTTGTAGTGTCTTTTGCCTGTAAATAAGAACTCTGCATTTGGCATTGTACATAATGAAGTTTCAGACCCTCTTTTGTACTTGTGTAAGCTTTTTGCACTTTGCGTTTTTCGAAATCCGTAGAGCGTAAGCAACTCCAGGTTGTCGATTGTTAGCCGCGAGGAAGACTTAAGTGATAGCGCTCGCCATTTACTTAGCACGTCTGAGGGTGACCTGCAAACTCAGCACGGGTCTAGGAGTTGGGCCCCGAGAAAACAAACTGAAGCATGGAGCATTAGAGCGAAAAGCTGAGGCACGGAGCCTGAGAGCGAGAAACGAGGGGGTCGGATGCTCTGACCCCCAAGCAGGGGACATTGAGACTAGCCCTCGGGCGGTAGAGGGCGGCCAGTTGGCCGCGCTTCGCCGTCCAAAACAATAAGAAAAAATAAGAGATGCACATAAAACTTAGCTGATTTTATTATGCATAGAATCAATGCAATTGCTCGATGTTTCAGGTACTGGCTAGCTCTTTGCCGCTCTCGGTCGCCAACTTGTAGGCGTCGGGCCTTAGAACTCGCTTGACAACATACGACCCTTCCCAGGGGCGATAACTTGTGCTGGCCAGCTTTGGTCTAGACCCTCTTGAATACAAGATCTCTTACACTAAAGGTCTGACCCTTCATGTGCCAAGCTTGTAGTCATCGTAGAGTTTGCTGGTACTTGGCTGACCGCAGGATGACAACGTCGCGTGCCTCGTCCAGCTGATCCAAGGCGTCATGCCGCACCGTCTCCGGCCTATCCTCGTTATAGGCTTGGACCCTCGTCGAGTCGTAGTCAAGGTCGATCGGCAGCTCAGCTTCGACTCTGGATATCATGAAGAAGGGAGTAAGCCCCGTAGTTCTGTTGGGAGTCGTTCGTAGACCCCACAACACGGACGAAAGTTCTTGGACCCATCGTCCGACCGTTTGCTTGACGTAGTCGTAGATTCGGGGCTTGAGGCCGTGGAGCATCAACCCATTAGCGTGCTCGACCTGATTATTAGTTCTCAGGTGAGCCACGGAGGCGAAGTCAAGCCGGATGTGGTAGTTCTTGCAAAACTCGTGGAATTGCTGGCCGGCGAACTGCTGGCCGTTGTCAGTGATGATGGAGTTCGAGACCCTGAATTAGCATATGATGTCGTGAAAGAATTCGACCGCTCGGCTGGCGCTTATGCAAGGCACCGGTATAGGCTCAATCCACTTGGTGATTTTTTGCACAGCGATGTAGATTTTCATGAAACTATATAAGAGATGTAGATTTTGCGAACAACGTTACTATCACTATGTCGGATGAAGAAATGACCAAAATAAAAGTTGTAGATCTTGAAAAGTTATACAACTTTGTAGTTGAACACTTTTTAATTTGAATTAATTTGCTGCTCCAAATATGCTTTGAAAAATTAGGTGTTTTTTGTTTGCCGAGTGTAAAACAAAAAACACTCGACAAAGAGGTAAGTGAAGCCCCCGGGTGCTTTTCGAAAAGGTCCAAGAATGTCGAGCCCCCAGACCACAAAAGACTATGTGATGGGAATTGTCTGGAGCTCTTGGCTCGGAAAGTGTGTCTATCTGGCGTATAATTAGCAACCCTTGCAGGAGCGGACGAGCTGCTCATCGTCGGAGACTGCCGTGGGCCCAATGGAACTCCTGGCGTAAAACTTTCCTGACCAGGGTCCTCGGGGGCAGTATGATGACCACAGATGCTTGAATAGATGTCATCGAGGTGTCGATCCTCCGTCTGGGGAATGCAGCGTTGAAGGATACCACTGGGGCTCCTCTTGTAGTGTTCGTTGTTGGCGATTACATAGGCTTTGGTTCGGCATGAGACTCGCCTGGCTTCATTGGTGTCGGCCGAAAGACTGCCATCTTGGAGGAGGGCAAAGATATCCTAGGACCAATCGGGGATGATGGCCATAACTGTTGGCTCTTGGGTTGGTTTGGAGAGGATCTCGAGAAAGACATCATCGGGAATCAGGTCCCGCCCCGAGGCCATCTTAGTGAGTGCATCGACCGTCTCGTTGTTGCGGCGTAGAACATGATGGAGCGCAAGCCCATTGAACTTGTCTTCGATCTTGCGAACTTCCTGGCAGTAGGCCTTCATCTTCGGGTCTTGGCAACCTTACATGTTCATAGCTTGGTTGACGACGAGCTCGAAGTCGCCTTTGACATAGAGCCGCCGTATACTGAGGGTGATGGCCATTCGAAGGCCATGGAGCAGGGCTTCGTACTCGGCAACATTGTTGGAGGCGCGGAAATGAATCTGCAGCACGTATCGGAATTTGTCGCCCCTTGGAGAGATGAAGATGACTCTGGCCCCCAAGCCCCTAAACATGCAGGAGACGTCGAAGAACATCGTCCAGTGCTCGAGGTTGACGGGGTTCAGCGGTTCTGAGCTTTCATCCACTCGGCGACAAAGTCGGTGAGAGTCTGGGACTTGATGGCTTGACGAGGTACGTAGGTGATGTCATTCCTAATTAGCTCTATTGCCCACATGACGATCCATCCGACCACGTTCTTGCCGTTGATGATCTCTTTGAGTGAGAAACTTGTCACAAACCAAATGGAATGGTTGTCGAAGTAGTGACGTAGCTTGCGGCTGGTGATAAGGATGGCGTAGAGGAGCTTCTCCACCTGGGTGTACTGAGTTTTGGCATCGGCGAGCACCTCACTGATGAAGTAGACGAGCCGTTGGAACTTCAGGGCCCGACCCTCCTCCGAACGCTCGACGACAAGGAAAGTGTTGACAACTTTTGATGTTGCAGAGATGTAGAGCAGCGGCTCACCAAGGGTCGGCGAAGTCAGGATCGACAGTGTCGATAGCAGTGTCTTGAGTTGCTCGAACGCCTCCTGGACCTTGACGATCTAGGTGAAGCGGTCGGACTTGCATAAGAGTCGGTAGAACGGACTGGCCTTCTCGCCGAGCCTAGAGATGAAACGGCTGAGTGCCGCTAGGCACCCCATGAGCTTCTGGACCCCTTTGACATTGTTGATGGGCCCGAGGTTCCGGATGGCGGTGATCTTCTCGGGGTTAGATTCAATGCCGCGCTCAGAGATGACGAAGCCAAGTAGCTTGCCGAAGGGGACGCCGAAAACGCACTTCTTGGGGTTGAGCTTGCTGCGGTACCTTCGAAGGTTGGCGAATATTTCCTCCAAATCTCCGATGAGGTCGGTGGCTTGCCTAGACTTGATGACGATGTTGTTGATGTAGACTTTCAGATTCTGATCCAGCTGGTCGTAAAAACACTTTTGCATGCAGCGCTGGTATGTGGCGCCGGCATTCTTTAGCCCGAACGGCATGGTGACGTAGCAAAAGGAGCCGAACAGTGTGATGAAAGACATGGCCGACTGGTCAGTACCGCGCATAGAGATCTGATGGTACCCGAAGTACGCATCAAGAAAACTAAGAGTCTCACAGCCGGCTGTCGAGTCAACCACCTGATCTATCCGCAGCAAAGAAAATGGGTCCTTCGGGCACGCTTTGTTGAGACTGGTATAATCAACACATATCCTCTATTTCCCATTCTTTTTCTTGACCACTATAGGGTTTGCTAGCCTCGAGGTGGTAGACTTCTTTGATGAACTTAGTGTCTAGCAGTTTGGTGATTTCTTCTCCGATGGCCCGGCGTTTCTCGTCGTCGAAACGCTGAAGTCATTGTTTCAACAGTTGAGATCCGAGAATAATGTTGAGGGAGTGCTCGGCAACCTCCTTCGAGATGCCCGGCATATCAAAGGGTGCCCAGATAAAGACGTCCCGATTCCAGATGAGGAAGTCGACGAGCGCACTTTTCTATTTGTCAGAGAGCGCCGTCCTGACCCTGACCTTCTTGGTCGGATCGGAGGCGTCGAGAACGATCTTTTTGGAGTCGTTGGCTGGTTCAAAAAACGTAGAGGTTGAAGGCTTAGAGTCAAGGGTCAGAGCTGACCCCTTGGTCTTGCGGATGTCTTCGAGCTCGACCGACCCTGAGAGGGCGATGGCCAGCTCAAAGCTTTTTTGTTCACAAGCGAGCGCATGTTTGAAGTGCGACGCCACGGTGATGACGTCTTAATTGGGCCCTGGCATCTACAGCTTGAGCTAGACGTAGATGGGCACGGCCATGAACTTGGCGTAGCAGGACTGACCGAGGATGGCGTGATACGTGCTGACAAAGTCGACCACCTCGAAGGTGAGGTTATCGGTCCTGAAGTTGTCGCGGTCGCTGAAGGTAACTGGGAGGGTTATCTGACTCGGGGGCACTGCATGATCCTCGGGGTGACTCCGTGGAAGGGAGCATGACTCAGGCAAATGTCTGACCTTGAGAGCTTCATGGCCTTGAAGGTGTCGATGTAGAGGATGTTGAGGGTGCTGCCGTCGTCCATGATGACCTTGGTGAGGCGCGTGGTGCCGATGATCGGGTCGAGCACGAGAGGAAGGCACCTCGGTTGAGGCACGTGGTCGGGGTGGTCGGACCTGTCGAAGGTGATGGGAGCCTCCGACCACTTGAGACAGGTCGGGACAGCGGGGTCGGCGATGTTGACCTCATGCCATGTCAGCTTTCGATGGTGCCGAGGCTCGCAAGCCACCGGCCCATTGAAGATCATGAGGCAGTCCTCCGGCTCGGGGAAGGCTGTGTCGGTGTCACCCTCGGCGTCCTTCGCGGAAGGGTCGAGACGTTGAGGTTGATGAGAGTCAGGATGAAAGTTATCTCTGAAGAACTGTTTCATCATGTGGCAGTCCCTGAGCGAGTGCTTGACGAGGGTTGAGTGATTCAGGCAGGGCTTGTCGAGGAGCTTTTCAATGTGGTTGTCGTGGTCGGCTGATTGTTCGCTTGAGGTCAGGGCTGTCTTTCCGTGACGTCCACGAACTCATCGCCGTGCTGCTTGCTCTTCTTCGGCCTCTTGCTGCTTGAGCCGCCCTCACAATGATCGTCGCGACGGTCAGAGCGACGGTCGGACTGGCGGTCAGACTTGGACTTCTCTTTGTCCTTGCCCCGATCCCTGTCGAAGGTGGCTTGGACCGCTTCCTCCCTCGTGGCGAAGGTGGTGGCAATGTCAAGGAGGTCACGAGCCGTATGAGGGTTTTTACGCAAAGCTTGTGGACAAGCGCCTTTGAGGTCGTGCCGCAGGTGAAGGCGTTGATGACGTCGGCGTCGCTCACATCGGGCAGCTCATTGCGTTTGCGTGGGAAGCTCTGGATGTAGTCTCGGAGCGACTCTCCTGATTTCTGCTTGCAATTCTTGATATCCTAGGAGTTACCTGGCCGAGTGTAGGTCCTCTGAAAGTTGCTGACAAAGATTCGACAGAGGTCGAAGCAGTCGTCGGGAAGGTGCTTGAGCCACCCCGAACCGAGTTGGCCAGGAAGAGTGGCAGGTACTGGATAGCAAACATGTCGTCCGCGCCCCCGGCTAGGCAGGCGAGGCAGCAGTCTTCGAGCTAGTGGGTTAGGTTGGTCTCACCGGAGTACTTGATGATGTTGGTCAGCGCACGAAACCTTTGTGGAAATCTTGCTCTTCGAATCTCCATCCCGAACGCGTAGGGCCCGACCTCAGCAGGACTACGGCTTCGAGGATGGTCGTGGCTATGCCGTCGGTCGCGGTAGTTGGGAGTTTGTTCCCGTTGGGACTCGGAGTAGGATCGCTCTTGGCTTGCCTTCACGCCTGTTTTTGCCCGAGGCTTTGGCGAACTGATGGAGCCGGCAGTGGAGGGTCTCGTACCTCGGTCTGTCTTTTGTGGCTGCCGCGGGCTGGGCTACGCTGCTCGGCGAGCCATTGTTGGCTGCTGTGGACCTTGGACTGTTGTGGTTGGAGCGATGGTTCCTGTTGTTGAAGAGCATCGTGGAGGTAGACGCGTAAACGATTGTGGGTCTCTTTGAGCATGGGGTTGTCAGGCGTAATGCTTCGTCGAGGACGTAGGCTGCTACCGCCAGATTCTCGACCCGATTGTCGAAGAGGGGTGTGTCGTTGTCCATGATCCACTTGTACGCGGTACCCGCACGGGCTCGGGCGTCGCCGCTTGTCGCGGCAGCATCCTTGCCCGGGTTGTCGGCCTCGACAGCAACAGCTATGCGCTGGAGGGCTTGCTCGATGATGGAGTTCGCTTGATGACGTGGAGAGGTGTCGCCGTTTGGAGTTTTTTCGAGAGGTGTGTCCTCCGCGGCCATGGGAGCCTGCAGCATGAAGCACTCTCGCACTAGGTCGTGAGCTAGCACCGCATGAGCTCGACGATAGCGGGCCGCGCGCCTCTTTTGCGGGGCTTGAAAATGAAGCTCGCCGCCCTGGTCGGCGACGAAATCTAGGCTTCCAAAGCGAAAGTCCTGGTCAGCGGTGAAGACAGAGACGCACCACGACTGGCAGTCTCGAGCGACGGCGATAGTGAAACTCCAAAAACGAAGGTGAGAGATCGAAGCCTCTCCCATCAAAGCGAAGATCGAAGCCACCAACAAAAGTCGAAGTAAAAACGCACCACGAAAACCCCACTTCTTGACACGCCAACCATCGGTGTTCTGACCACCGACACAGTAGAATTTATGTATTTGGAGAGGGACTTCGATGCGCTCTTCGTGTCGAAGTGGCCTAGTCTACGAAAGACTCAAGGTTTAACCTGGTTCGGGCCATCACAGAGGTGTAAGACCCTACGTCCAGGAGGAGAGTGGATTGTATATTCTCGAAACAGGGTTACAATGACGGAAGAGTCCTTGCTCGAGCTAGAATCCTAGCACGTGTATGCGGAGTGTGTGTATGATGACTTGAATTGTGTGAACTTGAACCTCTCGTCTAAGGCCCCCTGGTGGCCCCTTTATATAGGGGTCGGACAGGGTTACAAAGCTTGCCGCCTACGAAACTGGGTAGCCCCCTGACGGGTGAGGGCCGCGGTCTTCTGAGAAGTTGATTTTCTTGCATCCTCTAGCACCGGAGCAGCTTGTCGGTGTCCTTCGATCGTCCTCTGTCCAATGCTGGGGTACAAAGGTTGCTTTACCGTTGGCTTTACCGCCCATTGGATTGTTTTACCTCCTGCTGTAACACTTTACCTCTCGTTAGGCTGCTTTACCTCCTGTTGTGCGTCGTAAGAATCTCTATGCTTGTCAGGAATTGATCATTGAGGCGGTGGCCGACCCCGCGGTCAATCACGTAAGGCGGTTCCCGACCGTCGTTTGGACGGGTCCCATCGTCAGTCGCCCCTGACCCTTGGATGGTGGGGCCAACCCTTCGAGTGGCTTCGACCCTTGGTGAGTCGGGCTAAAACTTCAGTCTTGTCGTGACGAAGTCCTTAGTGGGATGTGAGTTAGGCTTTAAGTTAGGCCGTGGGCCGTAGTTCACGGCTGGGCTTTCGTATCAATCCTGGGGCGGGGTATATGATGCCGACAAGTATAATCCTAAATTCTGTGCAAATCGGCAGACTTCGTAGCTAGTTGCATAAAGGAACGTGAGTCAGGCCCTATTATTTCAGCCAATGGAGACATACTTATCAAAAGCTCGAAGCTGGAACAAGCGCTTGAAAGTAAACAAATTTATTTGTAATGGGAGAATTTTGCTGGTCTTTTTTTGTGCTATGAGGCTTTGTTTATGTAAAATGTAATAGTCCTTTTAAAATAGATCAAGTGATGTTTTTCACCTCCTAGGAAAAGACACCAATTCAATCTCAACCGTTGATTTATATAATGCAATATGCTCCTGGTTACCACCACCTGTTAAAACTCACTAATTACTTTTCAAATTAAACTATACAGTAAATAATAATTATTAAAGAAATTTTACCTTCTAAAAGATAAAAGAATAATGTAAACCTAGTGTAAATGAACAATCCAGTCATTTAAATCTATTTTAAAATCTGCCAAACATAAAGGCTGGAACGACCAGTATGCTTCTGAAGTTGGTTTTCGAAACCCAAAGTTTACTTGTAGAATTAGTTTTCAAAATCAAAGTTATATTTGTATAGAAGCCACAGGTATGGGTTGAGCGTTTGCAGCATTTCGTATTGAATGGACTAGCAGCTGGATATGCGACACGCACATGAAGATTTATCAGTGTGATATAATGTTTGGTGGGTTTGTGACATTAAAATAAAAAAAAAAACATCAAATGTAAGTTTGAATGGAAGGAGACGATAGCATGCTATTTGTGATTACTAAAGTAGTTTTGCAACGGCATGGCCAACAGAGTTTATTCCCTATCAGGCATGAACAAAATGCAAGCAACTTTTTTCAAAAAAAAAAAACGTATCAGTTTTGTCCTGTTTTCAACCTGAATTCTAAAAATGGTACTCTTTTTTCAAATTTGCAACACATTTCAAAAAAGAGAACCATTTTCAGAATTGAGGTAGAAAACTGACTGCTTTTGCAATTGCCCCAATTACAAATATTTGACATTAAAAAATATCTAAACAGATCTAATCGACACACCTAAAAACTTAAATCATGAAGTGGTTACATCATCATTGTTATGGTGGACCGCACAGCCAGGCAGGGCTGGCCGGCTGCCTCTTTTTGATTTTAGGATCCTTTGTTTAGTTTGAATTTTAATCCTTTGTTCATTTTAGGATCATTTTAAGATCAGTTAGATAAAGTTAGTTTCAAAGCTTGTTTAGATTAGCTCTAATGTTTGTTAGGAATTGGCTAATAAAAGACTAAGTCTGGAGAATCAATAAAGTAAGTCGAAGTTGAAGAATTCTCCCTCTCCCCTGGCTGCTCGCCACTAGAGAGGCGCCAGCCTCGCCGCCGCCGGGAGCCGAAGCCTCGACCTCCCACCTCCTTCGGGAACAACCGCCAGAGGAACCCACTTTCCAACAATCTGGTATCAGCCATGTCCGGGTCCGATCCGGCCACTGTTCCCACCACCACAGCCGCCGTCATCATGCCCACAACCACCACCGCCGCCGCCGCCTCACAGCCAGCTGACGCCACCACTTCAGCCATGACCAGTCTGGAATCACTAACCACTACCGTCTACGGCATCCCGCGCATGCTGAGAAAACTCGCTACGGGATACCGGCGTCGTCATCCACATCCACCATTGTCCACTCTTCTATAGGGCTGTCGCCGCAGTCCAGCACTACAACGGGACCGGTTACCATCACACAGATCTAGTTTCCCCGTCACCATCTCCGATCCTAGGAACAGTCGCCCATCCTACCGTCCAGAGGGCTCCTGCAGGGCCACCTGAGGGCGTCGAGGCACCCCACTCCCACAAACTCTCTTTTCTCATCTATGATAAGAAGGAGGATCTACTCGAGTGGCTGCATCGCTGCGACCAATTCTTCCGAGCACAGCGGACGCAGGAGGCCGACAAGGTGTGGTTGGCCCCTTCCCACATGACTGGGGTCGCCCAGCAATGGTACTATATTCTGGAACGCGACGCCATCGAGGGTGGTACAGGCACTCCAGGTTAAGAAGCGTTTAAGATACTGTGTCAACAACGCTTTGGGCCGGCACTCTCCACCGACTACCTTGCCGATCTGGCTCGGCTACCTTTCCGCGTCGGCATCGAAGAGTACCTGCAAGACTTCCAAGCACACTTGACGCACGCTGGCCGCCTCACCCCACAGCAGCAGGTGCAGCTGTTCACCGGAGGACTTCCTGACCACATTCTCATGGACGTCGAACTTCATGAGCCCCAGGATCTGCAGCGCGCAATGATTTTGGCTCGTGCATTCGAGCGCTGACACTTGGCATCAACTCCCCCTTCACCCCCGAGGCAACCGGTAAATGTCCAGACTACAACCGACGTGGTGACGGATTTCCTGCACCACAGCCGGCCCCTGCACTACCGGCGCCTCCGCCAACTCTTGGTCGCCTGTCACTCGCCAAGATGGTCGAACATCGTCGCCAAAGGCCTTGCTTCAATTGCGACGAGCCCTATGTCCACGGGCACAAGTGCCAGTGTTTGTTCTACCTGCAGTTGGCCGACTTTGAGGAGAACGTGGGATCCATGTGTACGGCTAACACAAAGGACGTTATCCGAGCCAGTGGTCATCCGCCTCGACCACCATCCATCACTCGAGAATGAGGACTCCTTCCCTCCCGAACTCCAGCTCGAGGACGAGCTGTGTGCCGAGGGAGGGAAAGATGTAATGGTGGGCCACACAACCAAGCAAGGCTGGCCGGCTGCCTCTCCTTCATGTTAGGATCTTTTATTTAGTTTGAATTTGAACTCCTAGATCAGTTAGATAAGGTTAGTTCCAAAGTTTGTTTAGATTAGTTCCAATGTTCGTTAGAATTGACTATAAAAGTCTAGGTCTGATTAATCAATAAAGTAAGTCAAAGTTGAGGAATTCTCCCTCTCCCCTAGCTGCTTGCCACTAGAGAGGTGCTAGGCAGCAGCACGGCGCCTCAGCCTCGCCGCCGTCGGGAGCCGAAGCCTCAGTCTCCCACCTCCTTTGGGTACGATCTCCGGAGGAACCCACCTTCCAACAATCATGCCTCCAGATTTACATTTGTAATAGGTGATGACCAATAGTTTAGACCACATACACCTTGACTGCATATAATTTCAGTAGACTTCGATGTGAACTCTTGTTTGAAAAACATGTCCAACGGCTCGTATCTAAGTGCAGATTTATCCATTTGTTAATTTTCAGTTGGAAGCAGGTGCCACACAGGCGTTTATCTTAGGGATCCTGCAGCCTGCAACAAATTAAAAATTGACTTCGTGACAGTGCAAAATTCAGATTCAGATTGCAAAAGCCTTTTATATGGTTGTAATCCCATAATAGTATTACAGTAATATAGCAATGAAAAAACATAGTAAACATGTTATCACAATGCTGTTCTTACCACTCCTGAAAATTAAGTAATTCTTGAGAAAACTTAGTTGGGCATGCATCATCATTAATAACCTGAGTCTAATGAAAAAAAAAATGTCTAGAGTTCTTATAGTAACTGAAACGTAAATCTCTGAGGCACTCTTATGTGTATCAGTTAGCTAGTCTACAAGTAAATCTGAATCCAGAAGACCACCACGGGTTTTCACTACAATTGAATACCCTTGTACATTGAAACAATCAATGCTAAAACTTGTATACCTGCACTATACAAAACATGAAGATATACTCCAAAGTCCTTGTTAAATAATATATATCTACCTTCAGCTAGTGAAGTTTGTAGATGTATTCAGATTCACCATGGATATCACTCTAATCAGACATTATTT
>BCLG01000759.1:65105-111572 GCA_001602295.1 Zoysia matrella | reverse complement strand
TACCGGGCCGTGTTCCGGCCCAAAAGGCGTGGCCCAAATGCTCAGATATAGGTCTAGATCAACCCCAACCCGGACGTGCCAATATTTTTTTTTGCAAATGAGACCCATTTATCATAGGCTCAGTTAGCACCACCTCACTGCAGGAGGTGCTAACTTTTTTTTTGCTACAGTTAGCCCCGAGGAATTTCTCAAGAGTCAGTTCAATAGTACAAAAAATGTAAAAATAGAAAAAAATTCCTCTATTTTAAATAGAGCTTCCTGTTTTTTTTCTCTCAAACATGTAGGAGAGCTGCGTATTAAGAAGATAGAAAGGGTTAGGATCCACGTACAAACAACATAACACACACACAAACATCCACACTCACACCTGTACAAAGGTTACATGTCTTTTCTGAAGGACCAAAGATGACCTAAATAAACCTACTACTCCCCATTTGTCATGACCTGCAAGGCAGCAAGCTTGCGTGCTCCAGCCCATTCCCACATCTTGCACTCCTCATTGGTGGCAGTGAGGGCACGCACCATGTGTGGAGCTTTTCCATCGAAAACACAAGAGTTTCTATGATTCCACAACATCCAAGCCCCTAGAGCAACTAAAGTATTGAAGCCCTTATGTAATTCTGGAATTCTTTGTCCCATTTTTTCCCACCAATCAAAAAACTTGGTTCCACTTAGTTTCTGGACCTAGGTACTGCAGACCTCTTTGTCTCAGGATTGTAAACCAATATTGCTGAGAGAAGGTGCAACCAATTATGAGATGATCAATGGTTTCCTGAGTTTGGTCACAGAAAAGACAAGCTTCCGGATGGGACAAACCACATCTTGCAAGACAATCCACTGTGCAACATCTATCATGAGCTACTAAAGAGGAAAAACTTACATTTTCCGGGGGCCCATGTCTTCCAGATTTTTCCCAAGGTAGAAAAAGAATAGAGCCTTGGAAAAGAAGCTTATAAGCTGATGCTGTGGTGAACTGTCCTGTGGGAGAGAGGCGCCAAGAGTGGACATCATCTATGCCGGTTTGTAGTGTAATATCTGTGAGAAGATCCTAGAGTGTGATGTACTCAATCAGCTCTCCAACCGTTGACGCAGCTCGGACATCCGCAATCCATTTATATTCATTGAGAGCTTCTACTGTTCTTCTCTTGGTGATTCTTTTAGGTACCACCGAATACAAGCGGGGAAAAATGTCAATGATGTGTTGCCCATGCAGCAATCTATCCTCCCAAAATAAAGTGTTGCTACCATCTCCCACCTCTGTAGCTATGGCCATGGAGAAGAAAAGCAGTAACTTGTTTTTGAACTTGAATCGGAAACAAGCTCCACGGATGTGAAGGTTCTGTTTTTTGTAACCACAACCATCTCATACGAGAGCCCAACCAAGGTTCTTCAAATCTGAAATCCCCAGACCCCTAAGCTCTATAGGGCGCACTACCTATTCCCAAGCAACAAGACAGTGACCTCCATTGAGTTCTTTCCTTCCCCTCCACAGAAATCTTCTTCTAATTTTATCAATAGCCTTGAGAGCCCACTGTGGTAAGTCATGTGCAGTGAGCAGGTAGATGAGTTTGGCTGTTAACACATACTGAACGAGCACTCCTCGTCATGCCCTACTCCTAAGGCCGGCTTTTCAGTATTTTTCTTGTAAACATTTAGGGACAATTATGTTTCAGCCATAGATTTTAAGTTTAATTGTGATTCAACCATCAATTTTTAGATTTTATGATTCATTCATAACATTTTGAAAGCTAACCTCAATTGTATCACAAATCCGTTAAGCGACACTAACAATGCTAAATTTTGATGCGAAAGATAAAAGTGCCCTTCGTAATTGTACCATTGTTTTATTAATTTTACTGTATTTATACCAAGAATTTGAATCTAAATTTGAAAATTTAAATTGGGTCAAAATTCAAAATGTTGAAAAAATGATCAAAATTTCAAAATTTGAAATCTAAATTTAAGTTTTCAAAATTTTGAAACATGAATTTAAATTTTTTAAACTTTTGAAAATCTCAATTTCGAAATTTTGAAATCTGGAATTTGAAAATTTCAAATTTTTAGATTTCAAACGTTTATAAAAATTTGAAATTTCAACCAAATTCTATCCATATTTCAAATTTTTAGCATAAAATTAACAAAATATGGTATAATCACAAATAACTAATTTTCTTTTCGTAACAAAAGCTATCACCGTTAATGTCATTTAATGAACTTATGGTTCAATTGAGGATGACTCTATGGCTGTATCACAAAATTTAAAAATCAATAGCGAAATCATACAACAACGACAACAACAAAGCTTTTAGTCCCAAGCAAGTTGGGGTAGCCTAGAGAAGAAACCCCAAGAGATGACAAAAAAGGAGCAACAACCGGCAATCAAGGTTCAGCCACGTGAATTGCTTGCCTCCACGAACTCCTATCCAAAGCTAACTCCTTGGTGATATCCCAATCCTTTAGATCTCTCTTCACAGACTCTTCTCAAGTCAAGTTTGGTCTACCTCTGCCTCTCTTCACACCGTTTGGCCGACTTACCATCTCGCTACCAATCAGTGCCTCTTGTGGCCTTCGTTGAATATGTTCGAACAACCTCAAATGATGCTGCATAAGCTTCTCCTCAACGATTGCCACTCCTAATCTCTCTCGTATGTCAACGTTTCGGACACAATCTCTCCTCGTGTGGCCACACATCCATTTCAACATACGCATTTCGGCTATCTGTATCTGTTGGACATGTCGTCTTTTCGTATGCCAACACTCTGCTCTATATAGCATGGCAGGACGAATTGCAGTCCTATAGAATTTACCCTTTAGTTTTTGTGTCACCCTACTATCACATAGGACTCCAGAAGATTGACGCCACTTCAACCATCCAGCTTTAATTCTATGACCTACATCCTTATCAATATCCCCATCTTTCTGCAACATTGAACCCAAATAATGAAAAGTGTCATTCTTGAGAACCACCTGGCCATCAAGTCTAACATCTTCCTCCTCGACTGCGGTAGCACAGAAATCACACCTCATATACTCTGTTTTAGACCTACTAAGTCTAAAACCCTTTGACTCCAAAGCATTCTCCATGATTCTAACTTTCTGGTTCACCCCTATCCTCCTCTCATCCACTAGCACCACATCATCAGCAAAGAGCATACACCAAAGAATGTCCCCATGTAAGTCTTGTATGATAGCATACACCAAAGTAAAAAAGATAAGGGCTCAGAGCCGACCCCTGGTGCATTCTTATATTAATTGGAAACTCATCGGTGTCTCCATCACTTGTTCGGACACTTGTCACCACATCTTTGTACATATCTTTAACGAGGTTAATGTACTTTGTTGAGACTTTGTGACTTTTCAATGCCCACCATATAACGTTCCTAGGTACTTTATCATAAGCCTTCTCAAGGTCAATGAAGACCATATGCAGATCTTTCTTCTGTTCTCTGTATCTCTCCATCAGTTGCCTTATTAAGAAAATTGCCTCTATAATGGATCTCCCGGGCATGAAACCAAATTGGTTTTGAGTGACTCTCATTGATCCTCGCAGACGGTGCTTAATAACCCTCTCCCATAGCTTCGTTGTGTGGCTCATTAACTTGATCCCTCGATAGTTAGTACAACTTTGCACATCTCCCTTGTTCTTAAAGATCGGTACTAAAGTACTCCGCCACCACTCGTCAGGCATCTTGTTTGATCGGAAGATAAGATTGAACAACTTGGTGAGCCAAACTGAAGATTGAACAACTTGGTGAGCCAAACTATTGCTACATCCCCAAGACATCTCCACACTTCAATGGGAATCCCATCCGGACCCAACGCCTTACCTCCTTTCATCCTTTTCAAAGCCTCATTTAACTCGAATTCTTGAATCCTTCTCACAAAGTGCCTATTGAGGTCATCGGAAGAGATATCCAACTCAATGGATGAGCTCCCACTATCTTCATTCAAGAGTTTAGCGAAATACTCCCTCCATCTATTCTTTATCTCTTTATCATTTACTAATAGAAGCTCTGCTTCATCCTTAATGCATTTAACTTAGGTGAGATCCTAGTTTTTCTCTCTCGGCTTTTGGCTATTTTATAGATGTCTTTTTTCCCTTCTTTCGTGTCTAGACGATGGTACAAGGTATCAAACATCCGACCTCTTGCCTCACTCATCACTCGCTTTGCGGTCTTTTTTGCTAATTTATATTGCTCTATGTGATCACGCTCCTATCAAGGTGTACCCGCTTAAAGCACTCTTTTTTCTCTTTGATAGCATTCTGGACATTCCCGTTCTACCATCATGTGTCTTTGGCTTCACGTCTTGCTCCTCTAGTCACACCAAGCTCTTCTGAGGCTGCTTTTCTAATGCAAGCGGTCATTTTCAACCACATAACATTTGCATCATCTTTTGCCTGCTGTTGGTGAAAACAAAATGAAGACAAAATAAAATAAAGGAGCCAGAACCATATATTTCATTGATCACTGAGGTTCACAAAATACATGATTCACAATAGCTTTGTCTTCCTTTGTCTTCTACGTTGTTGCTTAAGGAGTGATCTGACTTTGAGAGATTGTGTAGTCCGCTGATTCTCGGGGCCATGCAGGGCTCGCCCGGTTAATTACATCTACAGAGCGAGTCTGTAGAAAACCTCCGATTAAGCTGTGCACAATGATCGTATCTTCATATACAGTGTTGCTCATCCATATATATAATATATGGTGATGGAATCTATGTATTGCTGAAAGTAGTCGCAACAGTGCCATCGCTATGTCAGGTAAACAGAATACGTTGATGAAGAGGATGACTTTCGCCCCGTCGATATCCAGTCATTTGAACGCTGGTCTTCATCTACTCTGTGTGTTGCCTTTGCCTCGTCAGTGCCCGGCAGTATGTCCGATCCCGTTGCATGGGACATAGAGATGGAATAGTGACTTAGCCTCGTCAATACTTGAATAAAATTACATCTAGCCTCGTCGGTACTAGACATAATATAATGATTATGTGACTGTCATGATGTGTCATGACGAGTAGCTAGTTGCTTGCTTAGACGATGCATGCCATAAATATTTTGCCAATAATCAGTCGAGGCGTCAAGTAAATCTTAAATTCTTTCAATGTCGTAGAACATTGGACATGAACTGTCTTCAGGAATCTTTTCAATATCATAGAACATTAGGCTTGAACAGTCATCTAGAATCCTTCCAATATCGCAAAACATTGGTCAGGAACTGTCTTCTGAGATCCTTCCAATGTCGCAGAACATTGGACAGGAGCTATCTTTTGAGATCTTTCCAATGTCACAGAACATTAGACAGGAACTATCTTCTGAGATCTTCCAATGTCGCAGAACATTGGACAGAAACTGTCTTTTAAAATCCTTCCAATGTCGCAAAACATTAGATATGAACTGTCATCTAGAATCCTTCTAATATCGCGAAATATTGGAGAGGAACTGTCTTTTGAGATCCTTTCAATGTCGCAGAACATTAGACAGAAACTGTCTTTTATATGGGAGCAACAGGCAGACCGTCACCTCTCCTCGATGGGAGATACCCGTCTTCATCTGTTGTGGATGGGATCAACATGCAGACCGTCGGCTCCCCACGATGGAAGATACCCGTCTTCATCTGTTTATCCATCAAGTATCTCAAATCACGAGATATCGCCACTTACATGCTGGCATTATGAATGCTTTGGAGGATGACATTGTTGGCGTGGTGCTTCAATGGCAAGTAAGCCCGGCATAATGTGCAGATCTTGGCTGCATGGCTCTCTCCGCAGCCTGCCGTCATGTGCCATGCCAGCAGCCTGGCGACTGTATAGTGCTTCGGCAGGGTTATCACGCCTGGCGGCAGCCTGCTGGCGTGGTGGTGATATTTCTCCGGCCTCTGCGAGCAGCCTGGCGGCCTGGTATGGGCGTGCCTCTGGCGTAATGTGCCAGCAGCCTGGCGGCCTATGTGCTGGCGGCACAAGAACCCGGCAGCCTACCGGTGGAAAAAAATTTCGTAACATTTACGTAGCATCTAGTATCAACATTACAGATATCAATATTATTTAATTAGTGCTCATATTAATCATTTATAATATCATATAAACTAAATTTCAAACCGGATGCATCGATACCACGTAATTTTTTTCCGCCTACCAGCGTGTATTCTGCAGCCTCTCCTCCCTCCTGGCACCGGAAGACTCGAGTTGTTTATATAGGCAATGATACTGGCCTTTGGTTGAGCGCCAGGTTAGTTGCCCTTCTCCCGCATGCACAGCAGGTTCGTTTGAATTTTGTGTGTACGCATGCATCTGTGGGGGCCGGTTTGACTTTTGAATTTGTTTTGCATTCACGTGAAGGTAGCAGGTTAGTTGAGACTGGATCAACACACCATGCAGATTCTCCTGGAAGCGTGCGGCCAGGAAGCATTTGCCAGTCATCTAGTTTGTTGAGTTTGTGAGTTTGTTCCCCCGGCTCTCATCTGCACGTGTGATGCAGCAAGTATTTTGCTTTGATTTGTTTTGCATGCACACGGATCGGTTGTCTTGTGAAACGTCCGTCTGTTGCCATGCGGAAGTTTAGTTTTATATCGCGTGGTTTGTTTCTCCTCCTCTCGCGATGATATATTATTTTAAAGGGGACTTGCAAAGGGTGAAATTTGCTGCATGCGGATATCCCGATAATCGCACAAAAATAATAATATTTGTCGCATGCATCTCGATTATTCCCATGATGAGGCAGCAAAGAGACCTGTTGCATTCTGATGCATGCGCCACTTCTCTCTTCACGTGAAGGCCGCAATTTCTCTTGAGTTTGCTGCATTCAGGTTGGTTATGATCTCCAACTAAAGCTTGCATGCGTGCGTAGTATAGCTTTTTCTATCATTGTACAAGCACCTGGCCGGTCACCATACATATTCGTATATTTGAGGGGCTGAAGACGCATAGATCTTGTCATGCATGCTGCACGTGGTTCCCATTGTATTTTACGTGAAATAATCATCTATCAACTCTCATGATTTGATCACGCGTACACAAGTAGTATAACCTACCGAGAATTCTTACAGTATTTGTACCGGTCACAGGTCTACTAGCACGTATTTATACTTATACGTGGTGTCCGAACTTCCCTTGGTTTGTGTAAACAACCAGGTGGTGATTGCTTGAACTCGTATATGCCAACATGAGTATCTGTAGGTACCTGCATGTAGCATGTATTTTGTTTATTCTGCTCTAAAAATGATTAGGCAAAATAATTATCAAACACCTGCCAAGGGGTTTTTGATAACCTTTTCCTTTAAAGTTTGTGTTGCATCTTCTTTAAGCTTTCACCACTTTGTACTTTTCACTATGATTTGCTTTCTCTGTAGAGAAAGCAAAAGTTCACTACCACAAGCTTATACTGAGATACCACACATTCTTTTAGTATCACCTTACAATCTATGCAGACATGCCTATCTTCTCTTTTTCTAAGATAAAATCAATTTGGCTACAGTGAAAATCACTCTGAAAAGTTACTAAATAAGAGGCTCTCTTTCTAAATCAAGAGTTCGCAACAAACAAATCGTAGGCCAAAGAAAGTCAAAACCCTCTCCCATTCTTGATTTCTACTCCTGTAGCCGAAACCACCATGCAACCTCTCGAAGCCTACGCTAGAAGAGCCAATGTGCCCATTTAAGCCTCCTATAAAGAGCATCTCAGCGATAGGCACACTGCTGACGATCGCATCCAAATCTTCCCAGAATTGCTTCTTTGACACTCTCATTCAGACCTATTTGAGGGGCATATGCACTAATTACATTCAAAACAAAATCTCTAATAACCAGCTTCACAAGAATAATCCTATCTCCATGCCTCTTGATGTCCACCACGCCATTTTTAAATCTCTTATCGATCACAATGCCTACCCTGTTTTTGCTGTCAATGTCTCTGTGTATCAAAGCTCAAAACCGGTATCTTCCACTTCTTTTGCCTTTTGACCCTTCTATTTTGTCTCCTGAACACAAAGAATATTCACACATCATCTAATTATAGCATCGACTACCTCTTGAAGCTTACGCGTGAGCGATCTTACATTCCAACTACCTACTCGCAACTTACAAGGCTCGACTAGCTTCCTTATCCCCTGCATCTACCGAATCAAATGCGAAGAGCCTTCCTCATTTTTCACTACACCCGAACGACGATGTAGTGCGTCACTAAGGATGCGACGACCCGATCTTTGCACACTTTACCGTATCTAGATCACGATACGACGCATCACTAAAGATGTGGTGACCTGACCCTTGCTCATTTTTCACCATACTCGGGTTTCGACATAGCGCGTCATTAAGAAGGTTACACCCTAATGCAATTCTCACCATACTCGAGTTCTGACATAGCGCGTCGTTAAAAAGGTTACACCCTAATGCAATTCTTTAAGATTTCATTTTTATGAGAATAACTATGATAGTTATTGACTCGTCCCGCCTAACACAATCTACAACATAGGTGAAACCTCTACCTATGTTAGTAAATATATACGAAATACCCTCCTCTTTTATTCGAGCTTGAGACTAGCTATGTTAAACATAAAGGCAAAGTTTAGCTAAATCATAGTAGATTTTAAATCTACGACTGAAACACAATTACTCAAAAAAATTAAGCGATTCCTATAAAATTATTTTTGCGTTCCAAACATGGCCTGAGTTCATTTCAAATAATCACACTAAACCAGCGAAGAATAACTTCTCTTAAAGAGAATGTTCCGTACAATTTTTACTTTTTTTCTGGCTGAGAATAAGCGCCATGAAGCTCTACCAAAAGGGTCCATAAAAAGCATCAAATTAGAGCCCTTAACACATGATATAACATCGGATAACATTAAAAACCATTATAACAAGAGATTGTTTCAAAACAGATCCATTGTCACTGAGAATTTATTCTTCAGCGTCGACAAGAAAAGCAAGCTACATGACAATGCAAATTCCAGGTACAACAGCTTGCAGTTAAAGCAAGAACACTTCAAAACATCTGTAGAATGGACTATGTCACCAATCACCATGGCACCAGGTTTTTATTCATCCGAATCTGTGCGGATAGCTGCAACATTAAAAACAAAGTTAGATCTGCAAGTTTCCATTTATCATCACAAGAAGTTTCCATTGCACATTAAGAAAACAAATTCTGTTTTTACGGTTCCTTAAGATATGCAGGTTTCCATTGCCCTATTTATACTAAGGCCCCGTTTGGAACAGATGAATTTTTCCAATTCCTCCGTTTTTTTTCCTGTGAAATTCCTACAAAATTCCTGCGTTCCAAACAGGGCCTAAACATCTTGTGATTGGGCTAACTAAAACAGTGTTACACAAAATCTGCTGTTTTCACTTAACCTTTCACAACGAAATATACAGCAGCATGTCACCATCCATCATATGAGTAATGCTGAAATAAAAGGCACTTGCAGAGCTATGGTGCAAAGGTACTGTGAATGGGAAGTACTCCATACACTATTATGGATCAAAACTACCTCAAGTAAAACAAAAAAAAAATCACTTTTTACCAAGTTTAAACTTAAATATGAAGAAAAAATAGCTTTCATTCATGGACGCATCATGCACTCAAGTTCCTTTATTCCTGGTGCATTCTTAAAGAGATGAATCAAACCCTTCTGATTGATTACTCTCCTAGTTTTCATAGATTATAATTGACTTTTTTTCAGGCTGACACGATATAAATGAAAAGTATCACTATGCTTCACAATTTTAGTCATCATGTGCATATTCACTATTATCTGCAGAATCATAACTACTTCATGAACTGATAAAACTTGGCATTACATTTGTTTAGCACCAGCATGTTTGAGTGCTCACAACAAATTTTGATAAAGTCCATACCTAGATATTCGAATATCGCATATCTACCTCATCTCATATGCGTAACCAGGTTTAAAGCTGAATAGGGGCTAAAGATTCTTAATATTCTTGTAACCACTAAATTTAAGATCCTGAGATGGATGCATTTGTGATCAACAATGTATAATAAGGTGCATTCATGTTCTGAAAAATAAAAACAGTCAGATCAGGTGATACCCTGTACCCCCCCCCCCCCCCCCCTCTTTCTCGTGATCAACTATAGTAGCCAGTATCGACTTTAAGAACCATTTTGCAGAGCACTGGCATATATTATGCTCATTTCACCTAATCATGTAAAAGAAAACAGAAATGCAGACCAACAGCAGTCGTAACCACTGGGGCATTTGATATAAAGTTCCCTTGGGACATTTCCTAGAAATCCCAAAATGTGATTCTTACTATACGTAGTAATATCCTAGGTGCCAAATTTTTTCTTCTATCATCTAAATATCAGATTTCAGCCAACAACATTAATCGCCTGTCCAGATGGGATTTGTGGCACCACCCTTATACTACCGTGAAAAATGAAGGAAATACGCGCTACAAAGTAGACGGCTGGACGGGCGCGAGAATACAATATCAACATTAATTGTCAAGAACACACCCCATCATGTCAACGCGAAGCCAGAGATCCACGCCCAACATTCCAAACCCTAGGACGAGCCGCGCAGATCGAATCCATCTACCCAAGAATGCGGGAAGGGGGTGAGCTCGGATCTGGAAGGGTCGGTCACTCACTCGGCTTCTCCTGCTTGCCGTCCGCCCACTTGGCGACGGAGAAGTGGACCTTCTCGCGGGACGCGGCCTCGGACTTGAAGGGCTCCTTGAGGCAGTTCCGCACCAGCGCGGCGCAGATGTTGGAGTAGCCGATGTACGTCATCCCCGCCGCGCGCCAGAAGGGCACCGCCGCCGTCGTCGCCGACATCGCGCCTTCGCCTTCGCCTTCGCTTCCGCTTCCGCTTCCGGTGGGTTGATGGATGGAGACGGGAATCGGAATGAGAATGGGAGAGGTGAGACCGAGGTGTCCCGTCACCGTGTGTGCAGTGTGCTTCCAACTGGTACTTGGGCTGGGAGGTCCCGACCGAGGCCGTCATGGGCTGGATCAGACAGGATTCCGCAGATCAGGCCGTCATGGCCTGGATCATACACGAATGTTCAGCAGATCAAGGTGAGCAAATCACTTGTAAGCCACTGAAAGAAATCTCAATCTCTTCTTAGCCTGGAAAATAAATTTTTTTCTCCACTTGAGATTTCTCTTTCCTGTTTGCCACTCCGACTAAAAAATTAACTTGAAACGTTCTTTTCATCAAAGATGTAACTTGAAACTATTTTTTTTTAAAAAATACTAGATCACAAGAGAATTATGTAGCTTTTTTCAGAATTTATTGAGTTTTTTTTATGAATCTAAAAATTAAGGTAAGTTGAAATTTTAATGCATAATTTGCAGAATTTGTAGTGGGCCTAATAACAAAGTTATTCATCGCTATATGATTCAGCAACACAAAAAGAAAAATGGCATGAATATTAAAGCAATGTATTACTCTCTCTTTTTTAAATTGATGTCGCCGTTGACTTTTAACATTAATTTTGACCCTTTGTCTTATTAAAAAACTTGTTCAAATATGTAAAATTTGAAGTTGTGATTCAAATAACTATAATAATAAATCAAATTATAACAAGATATAAAACTTTTGAATAAGACGAACGATCAATGTTGATATTAAAAGTCAACAATGATATCAATTTAAGAACGGAGGAAGTAGCATTTCATAGAGCGTATCAAAGACGGAAAAAATATAAATTTTTAAAAGATAAAAAAGAACATTTGAGAATGGCATATAAGGGAAGTAGATCTCAAATGGGGGCACAAAAGCAAAATTGTTTTTTCATTGGTTCAGAAGGAATTGAGGTTTTTTTCAATGATTCATGAGGGATTTACTCATCAATAATAAGCAATAGAATGATGAAGTACTCTACCTGCACAGAAAAAAAAAAGATGACCATCATTTACCTCTCTCCACTACTTAGGCCTTGTTTAGAATCTGTGCAGATTATTGAATTATAAATATAGTTTTTATAATATGATTTTATATACATAATCTGGATGGTAGTGTGACCTATTTGCCTTTTTTTTTTTAAAAAAAAAAGCAGTATTGATTTGCCACCGTGGGCTGCCTAGAGCATTGTTCTGTAGTATGTAGCGATATGTTAGGGAGCAGGTCATGATCTGCTAGTCAGCAGAATCAGCTACGCTTTTCGACTCCCAATTTCTCCCAACATGCTGCAACTGTTCTTAAAATAACTCAAAAGCACAACTGTTGGCACTCAAAATTTGTATCTCGAAAAGATCGAATAATTCATGTTTGACAGGCCGAATATAGTAAAAGATGTCTAAATTTCAGCCGGTAACAGTTATTCTGCAAGAATTATTTTTAACATGTTTTTCAGGACGTGAAATATATTTTCGAAGAGTTTAACTAAAATCTACTAAAGAAAGAAAGAAGTGCATAAAAAGGCGTGAAGGTGAAGCCAAATCCATGATTTAAAGGTTCTAAAACGTAGCCATCACCAAGACGATAAAACGGGTATATGGATCACTTAAATCGGAGCCTGGACGAGAAAATCACAATCTTAACAAAAATAGCTGCAACAGGACAAGAGACTCCAGCAGATCTCTTTCTGAAATCGTATTTTTGGACCTCAAGAGTGTCCGACAATGTACCAGAGTGTCCGGCAATGTACTAGAGTGTCCGGCCCAGAGCGGAGACTCTGGCAGACCCCTTTTTAGAAACTCATTTTAGACCCCTGTAGGGTACGACAATGTGCCGGAACATCTAGTACTGGAGTGTTCGACCCAGAGCCGGATTATCCGGTACCAAGTCTGTTTTTGCTAGTTTTTATAATAAATCAGAAATAATTTGTTTTCTAATCAAGCAGATTCGTGGCTACACGGGGTAAGATCACCCCACCTCTATATAAAGAGGCCTAAGACTGATTGAAGAGATAACATAATCAATTTCACTAATTGCCCCTTTACTTTTTACCTCTCCAAACCCTAATCCTCTTCCAACCCTCTATGCTATTCATCCACCGTCTTCACGGCCATAGATGATGCCCTAAGGCCTACCAGCCGACCTAGGGCACGTCCGGCGACACTCACGCCCAGACAAGGTTCCTCCAAGGCGGGAGATTCGACGGTTTTTGCTAGTTTGCTCGTAAACTAGTCGTTTTTCGCTACGAAAGCGCGCTGTCTACCTCTTTGCAGGTTTGCTCGTAAGCCTGGTCGCCATTCACAACGAAATCGCGACACCTACTACTTCACGAACCGATCGGAGGCGACCTCGCCGATCTGGTCCATTGCGACCCGCGTGACCTAATGCTCTGGGTGTGTTACCGAAAAACAACAACGAAGAAAAAAAAAGGAATGGACAGGTAGTGGTGGAGCTGTGTAATTAGCTGAGAATTATGAAGGTCAAAACATCTTTGTATGGGTATAATCATATTTTAGCTAGGGTAATAGATTATGTGATTATCATAATCTAGGTGTTCAATTTTTATAATCTGAAACTAACATGTTTGGAGGCCATACAGATTATCTAGTTTATTATATCTATGTGATTCCAAACAATATCTTAACTGTCTGCTCTCTTAATTATAAAGTCAGGTAGCCTAACTCCTTCATGCATCAAAGTTGTTTGTTTTCCTCCTCGAGCTGTTTGGACAACAGTTTGTTGCCATTGCGCCCTATTATCATATCATTTTGGTTGCTGATTTGGCCTTCATGTGTAGTCATTCAGTTGTGAAGCCTTTGATTGTTATTTGCTGCTGCTACTCTTATCCGCTGGAACTACTCAACCCCCACTTTTTCAAATCAACTGAACGTAGCAATAGCCTTTACACATCCATCTATGGTGTGCCAAGATGTTGAACATCGAAGAGGCAAAAAGAAGCGAGTGTCTACATTGTGATTGATCCCTGAAGGAGAAAATTATGACATATTGCCTCATGTCAACGATCAAAGCCATGTGTTTCTCATAATGAAGGAGGATACTAGTTTTTATCAGCTAATCAAAGGTGGTAACATTTTTATCATGGCAGTTTGGGTTTCTAAACTCAACCTAAGAAAATGATTTTGGTCTCGGGCATTGGGTTTTGCAGATTCGATCTTCAGGCTTGGGTTTTACTCCTGGACTGAATCTAGGTTTAAGGTCCATTACGCTAGTAGCGGTCAATATATCAGTATGGAAATTATTTGTTATTATTGCTCTTCTAGTTGGCAGCTTCAATGGTATATATACGTGCCGGTGTATCGTACACCGCCACAGTAAATTTATACGATCGGACAGGGGATCGTGCGTTTTCGAAATCGAATGGGCTAAGTCTACAAGCAAGACTCAAAGGTTAACCTGGTTCGGACCGCCTCGAGGCGTAATACGCTACGTTCAAGGACGAGAGATCGGTCGTATGAATCTCAAGAACACGAAAGTAAAATGCGGAAGGGCTCCGGACGGATCTGAGAGTCCCAAGCTCGCGTGGTGGGTGTGGTTTACAAGTGGTGATGTGTATCTTTTCTCTATGTATTGCCTTTCTCTTCTCTTCCTTTCTCTCTTTTTTCTTGTGCTTGCTTTCTCGCTTCCCGGTGCCCCTTTTATACGACCAGACCTGGGTTGCCTTGACCGGACCATGTTTGGGGTGACCGGACTATGGTTTGAGCATTTTGCCGCCTACGAAAACAGATGACCCCTTGACAGGTGAGGTCACGGTCTTCAGTGAATCATGCTCTCTGACGTTCGGGGCAGACGATCGGCGCCCTCTGTTCGTACCGTTGTTCACTGTGGGGGAACAAGGTTGCTTTACTGTTCAGCTTTATCGCTCGATGGGTTGTTTCTCGTCCAGCCGGGTAGTTGCGGAATCTTCCGAAATGCTTATCTTCTCTGCGGAGTTGTACGTCGTTAGGAATTTTGAATCGGCGTGATTGTTGGAGTAGTGATTGCTTCGTTGCGGTCGGCGAGCGGGTCCCGACCACTAGGGTCCTAATCGCTCCGGTCCTGACCCCTAAGGGTCCGGGCGATTACGCCCGCCTCGGCTTTGAGCCTTGGCGAGGCTTCCCGACTGCTGTGGCCGGGTCAGCTTTGTGAAGTTTTTGGTGGGCCGTTGGAGGATCGCGGGCCACAGGTGGGCCGTGCTGTAGAAGGTGATTCATAGATATCCGGGGTATACTATATCGACAGTAGCCCCCGAGCCCTGCGCCGTTTTCAACCTCTGTTGAGGCGACGCTGGGCTGTCCGTCTTTGCAGCTTGTTCTGATCCTACGGGAGCACGCGAGCGCGCCCGTAGGGCGCAGCCTCCGTGCGATCCAAAGGGTCGGTCGTGGGCTGAACCGTTGTGCCGACTATCACTCGTTGATGGTTGATCCTACGGGTGATGGTTGATCCTACGGGGGCGCGCGACCCCCGAGCCCCCGAGCGATCCGAAGGGTCGGTCGTGGGCTGAAGCATCGTGCCGACCATCACTCGTTGATGGTTGATCCTATGGGGCGCGCGAGCGCGCCCGTAGGACGTAGCCTCCGAGCCCCCGAGCGATCCGAAGGGTTGGTCGTGGGCTGAAGTGTCGTGGAGGCAATTCTCGACCGCAGGGGTCGGTCGGAAGCTAATTTTTGCCATTTGCCTGGCGCTAGGAAAAATGCCTAGATTAGGCCGGTCTGGCCGGCCTCTGCTCATGATCGGCATAATGCCTAGGTTGGACCGGTCGAGCCAGTCTTCCCATGATCAGCGTCCCGGACAGCTGTCGAGCCGATCGGGGGTTCGCCCGACCTCTCGTTCGTCCCGACCCGTGAATCGGTTCACAGCATTAGTAACGGATCGTTGGTCACGGTCCCAACGATCAGACGGCTCCGCCGCCTCTAGGTGGACGGCGGATGCAGCGTCTAGGAATTATAACCGCCGGACGCTCCGGGCGGTTGGATCGGCCTATCGTGCGGCCAAGAATGCGCGATGGTTCGTGTCGCTCAGGTCACATCGGAGGTACGGTTGCCAGGCATTAACTGCGCGTTAATGCCGCGCAGCTTTCTTACCCACTGGCAGGGGTTTCCAAAGCGACTCGCGGACCCGCCTATTGGAGACTAGGTGCTGAGGCTCTTCGATGTGCCTTGGTTTGAGCGCCCGCTGCGAGCGCTTACGGACCCCCTCGTCAGTGAGTGAGGGTCAGCGCGTTGGTTCGGGCGCCCACGATCGGGGTGCGTCGAACCGGCGCGTTGGCGCCTATAAGAAGGGTGGTTTGCCCTTCGGTCTTCGTCATCTTGGTTTCAAACAACCGCGCTTAGTGCCCTTCGTCCTCCTTGCGCTTGCTCTTCGTCTTCGTCTTCGTCTTAATGGCCGCCCAGTGGAAAGCATCCTCCGTTTCGAAGAACATCCTCACCGCCTCGGTGGGACTTGAAGTGCTACCTCCGAGCGACACGGGGCGATGGCGTTCGACATACCCCGAGGCCATTCCGGCGCCCCGCACCAACGAGATCGTTAGCTTCGTGGAGTTCCACGAGCGCGGTCTGATGTTGCCATCGTCGAACTTCTTCCGCGGCTTGCTGGAGTACTACAGCATGCGTCTTCACCATCTCAACCCCAACGGCATCCTGCAGATTTTGGCCTTCGTCATGCTGTGTGAGGCCTACTTGGGGATCGATCCTCACTTCGATTTGTGGAGGTATTTCTTCCGCGTGCAGCCTCAGAAGGAAGGCGGCACGGTTCGCGCTGTTGGTGGCGCGGGGATTTGCCTCCGGAATAATCGTCAGGAGTATTTCAACATACCGTTGAAGGAGTCCCTGAAGGGATGGCACGGGGGGTGGTTCTACATCGAGAATACCGCCCTCAAACTGCTGGCGTTCAGTCTCGAGCCGCCGGCGGTCTTGGACTTGTGGAGCGCCGGGCTCAGCGACGCGCAGGAGGCCGGGATTGAGGATTTGATCGTCCGAATGGCCGAGTTGGACGACGCGGGCCTGACTGGGGCGTGGCTCATCGACACCTTCGTTCAGCGTTGTGTTCAACCGCTCCGCCTCCGTGCTCGGCTCATGTGCGACTACGCCGGTCGGTTCACGATGCGGGAGATCCTCCAGTCGGAGCTATTGGAGGACGGCGTGAGGCAACGCCTCTCGCGCCTCCTGAAGGGCGACGCTCTTGCTGATGCGAGCGGAGGACCGGCCCCTCTGGATGCCGAGCATCAGGCGGATCGGCTGGTAAGTCGTTTTGCCTGCATTTGTTAGTTTGATATGTGATAAAGGTATTGGTGAGATTGGAATGCTTATCCGTTTTTCATAGGAGGGCGTTCTTCTGTCACATGCGCCGACGCCTGTGGTGGTGCCTGCTGAAGAAGTCGGCATCCTGGCTGTACTAGGCGCTGGATCTTCGGATCAAAGAGTCGGCCCCAGTATTGCCGTCGCCAGGCCCTCGACTGGGCTGGCGTCTCCTTCGATGCCTATGACCGCGCCGACCGTCCAGACCGCGGTGGCTGTTACCTCGGCAGTGTTGGTCGCGATGCCGATCGCCTCGGTCGCTGTGCCGACCATTCCGGCCGTTGTGCCAGCTGCTTCGGCCGCTCTGCCGACTGCTTCAATCGGTGTGCCAGTCACTCCGAAGATTTTTGTTTCTGAGTCTTCGTCGTCGCCGTCCACTGGGGTGATTGGTCGCCTCCCCCAGCCCGACGGTCCATTGCCGCAGCGGTGTCGGGAAAGGTTCCGGCCGCCGCTCTCCAGATTTCGATTCTTCAGACGATATGCCGCTCACTGAGCGCTTTCATCGTCAAAGGGCAAGGGATGCGGAGAGCGTCGAGGGGCCGCCTGCGAAAAAAGCACGGACAGAGGAATCTGGTTCCTCTACTCCCCCCCAACTCCAACCGTGCCCGCGGTCGTCGGGGTCGGGGGAATTTCGCCAGGCGGGAGCCTGCCCTTCTCCATCCGAGTGTCGCGCCGGTGAGTTTCTACATTTTGATTTAATCGGATATTTTACCTGCTGTTTTGAAGTGCTTGACATTTTGTTTGTATTTTGCAGTGCCCCTTCTTCTCTCGCCGCGCCGCAGGCCTTCGTGGCGGGGAAAGCACCCGAGGAAGGATTGCCTGCTGTGGGATCGGCGCAGCCGGCGGCGCATTCTTCACCGTCCCCGCCTCCTGTATTGCCCGCGGCCGAGACCGCGGAGGAGCGGGGGAAGAACAGGTGCAACCCCCGAGCACCGAGGCCGGGGGGATCAAGAGGGACTCCCGGGCGAAGAGGCCGAGAGGGACGAGGGACAACCCATGGTCACTGAGGCCGGGGCTGATGTTCCACTGCCCCCGAGCCCAGTCGCCGGGGATCTGGAAGTTGGGGAGGAGACGACGGTGCCTCCGAGCGTCGTCGTTCCGACGGAGAGACAGGCTGGGCCGTCCCCTGGCGCGGGGACGAGGGATCCAACCGCGCCGCCAACTCCGAGGGAGTCGTCGGCGCCAGCAGTACCCACGCCGCCACCGACCACTGAAGCCACTCATGCGGCGTTCGTGGTGGCGGCGCAGCCCTCTGTCGCTCCTGGGCGACGGGTGGACACGGGGCGGCCCTGGATTTTGAGATGGAGACCGGACCCCTCCCCGTCAACTTCGTTGAGACGCCAGCCGACACCTGGTCCTACAACTTCCAATGAGGCCGCCTGGGACTCTTGGAGGCTCCTGTACGATCAGGTGTGCTCGGGGGGCGAGTGGGTCTCCTTGGCGCTCACTCATATGCATAACGCCAAGGAGTGCTTGGAGGAGTTCCAGGAGACCATGGCCGATCACTATGGAGCTCTCTGCCTGGTAAGTTTTAATATTTTAAATTTTGAGTATTATGCATGAACCTGATTTGCGGGTCTTGCAGGGGACCCTTGAAAGGGCGCTTCGCCAGCCTCCGCAAAGTTTCGTCCAGACGGAGGTCGAGGCTTTGTGCCGTGAGCTTGCACGGACTCGTGGCGAGCGTGATGAGGCTAAGAAATTGGCCGCCAACCAACTCCTCGCCCTAGGGAATGCTGAAAGACGCGCTGAGAACTCCGAAAGAGTCAAGAGCTCCAAATGGAGATCACTCGGTTGCGCATCGAGAGGAGGAGCCTCGGTGAGGAGGTCAGAATGTTACGCCAGACCTGCGCGAGTAAGTAACTTTGCAGTTTGTTAGCTAAAAAATGTTCAATCAATTGCTTTTCGCTGACATGTTGGACCGCGTAGAACTCCTAGATGGGGCCGGCCGTAGCACCCCAGAAATCCGGGAGCTGAAAAACCGGACACGCTTGGCCGAGGAGGCCAAGGAGGCGGCCGTCGACGCGTTGGAGCGGTCGAAGGAGATGTGCCACTTTGCCCTGGAAAGCCATGATACTTCAAAGGCTCGCCTCGGCGTGTTGGAGGCCGAGGTGAGGAAGTACATAGCGGAACTGGCGAAGCTGCAGGAACTGTCTACTTCACTTGAGGTGTCGACGGCTCAGCTTCAACGGGACCTGGCCAATGAGCGGTCGACCACTGAGGCTGCGCAGAAAGATCACGAGAGTAAGTAACAAGTGGACTTGTTAGTTTATTAGAGAGGTTGGTTCCTAAAATTTTGAGAGGCAGGCGTGTCTGTGGAGCTCCGGAAGCTGCTGTGGTCGGTTCGGACGCTGGTGCACCAAGTGTTCGATGACACTCGGGACGCAAGCGTGTCAGTGGAGCGGGCATCCCGTGTGCTGGAGATGCTGCCGGGGCTGATCCGCACCGAGTTGCTCGTCGTTCTGTGGGACGGAACGTCGTTGACGCTAGCGCACCTTCGGTCCCATTATCCCGACGCCGACCTTGGGCGCATTGCCGAGGGTTTCGCCTCAGGGACGTCGGGTGAGGCGTCCGCGAAGCGTTTTGAGGACTCCAAGCCTCAGGCACAGGAGATCATTAGCTGATTCCTCCGGCCGACCCTGATGAAGGAGCGCTTCGACCGCCTGCCTCCCCTTTAGATGTTCTTGCTTGCAGTTTGTAATGACATCTGTGGACTTCACTCGTTCGTGAGGTTGTTTATGTTTTCGACTCTTTCTGACGTCAAGCGTTTCGCATTGTTCTTTGCGTTCCATTGGGTGTTGGTCAGGCGACTGGGTTGGGTACAGCTCGTAGGGTCGAGTGTTGGGCTCGGACCGTAGAGCGTCACCGACACCGAGTCGGACCGTTAGCCGCGATGGTTGCTTTGAACGAAAATGCTCATAGTCCGCGAGAGTCAGGCCGAGTTACTCGTGCACCGAGTCACAAGTCGGGGGGTCGGTCTCCGAGGAAACGTGGTAGGCGTCGAGCCTTAGTAATGGCGAGGCATAGAGCCAATCGCCAGGACGTGGAGTCCTTTCGGGACTAAGGTGCGGGACCTTAGTTTAGGCTAACGAGGCACAGGGCCTTACGATCTTCGGGTCGGTCGCTCCGATCCTCGGGTGGGACACCTATGATAGACCTCGGGCAGAGGAGTGTAGGTGAGCTGACTGCACTTCACTGCCAAAGACACAGTTAGCGGATAAGATATAAATGAGATGCATAGAGATTTGAATAGCTTTATTATGCGTAAAAACGACGTAAATTTTCGATGTTCCAGCGTGAACAAGCTCAGCGCCGTCCTCTGTCGCCAGCTTGTACGTGCCAGGCTTTAGGAATCGCTTGATCACATATGGTCCTTCCCACGGGGGGGGGGGACAGCTTGTGGTGATCCCTCTTGTCCTGCACTCTTTTGAGCACAAGGTCGCCGACTCTGAGGGCCCGACCTTTGACGCGTCGAGCGTGTAGTCGTCGAAGGCTTTGCTGGTACTTGGCCGACCGAAGTATGGCCACATCGCGCGCTTCGTCCAACTGGTCCAGGGCGTCCTGCCGCGCCTCTTCTGACCTCTGCTCGTCGTAGGCTCTGATCCTTGGGGAGTCGCTGTCGAGGTCGGTTGGCAGAACGGCATCGGCCCCGAACACCATGAAGAAAGGAGTAAATCCTGTGGTTCTGTTAGGGGTAGTTCACAGGCCCCACAACACGGACGGGAGCTCTTTGGCCCACCGCCCAACGGATTGCTCGACGTAGTCATAGATCCGAGGCTTCAGTCCCTGGAGCACCATGCCATTGGCACGTTCCACTTGCCCATTAGTCTTCGGGTGGGCGACGGAGGCGAAATCGAGCTTGATGTGATGCGCCTCGCAGAACTCCCGGAAGACGTTTCCTGTGAATTGCGTTTCGTTGTCGGTGATGACGGAGTTTGGGACCGCAAAGCGGAAGATGATGTCGCGGATGAAGTCGACGGCCCGACCCGAGCTGATGCAAGGGGTCGGCTTTGCTTCGATCCACTTGGTGAACTTGTCAACTACGACGAATAGGTGGGTAAAGCTCCGGGCGCTTTGCGAAAAGGCCCTAGGACATTGAGCCCCCAAACCGCAAACGGCCAGGTGATCGGGATCGTCTGGAGCTCCTGGGCCGGTAGGTGCGTCTGACAGGCGTAGAACTGACAGCCCCTGCAGGAGCGGACGAGCTTTTCTGCTTCGAAGATTGCTGTAGGCCAATAGAAACCTTGACGAAAAACTTTGCCAACTAGGGTCCTTGGGGGAGCATGATGCCCGCAAATCCTCGAGTGAATGTCGTCGAGAAGACGCAGACCCTCCGCTTGATGGATGCAACGCTGGATGACGCCACTGGGACTGCGCTTGTAGAGCTCATTGTCGATGAGAGTGTAGGCTTTCGCCCGACGCATGATTCGCCGGGCTTCGTTGGTGTCAGATGGCAGAGTGACGTCCTAGAGGTACGCATAAATGTCTTGGGACCAATCAGGGATGATGGTCAGGGCTTCAACCCCGGGGGTCAGGGCCTGCTCCCCGACTGCTGCCTCAACGTGGGGGTCGGCGACGTCGTCTTTGAGATTGATTGTCGGCTTGGTGAGGATCTCGAGGAAGATATCGTCGGGAACTGGATCTCATCCCGAGGCCATCTGTGCGAGGGTGTCGGCTGCCTCATTGTCGCGGCGTAGAATGTGATGAAGCTCGAGCCCGTCGAATTTGTCTTCAAGTTTGCAAATTTCTTGGCAGTAGGCTTCCATCTTGGGATCTCGGTAACTTGACACCTTCATGACTTGGTTGATGACGAGTTCGGAGTCGCCCCTGACGTAGAGCCGTCGGACTCCGAGCGAGATGGCCATGCGAAGGCCATGCAGCAGAGCTTCGTACTCTGCGGCGTTGTTGGAGGCGGGAAAGTGAATCTGCAAAACGTATCGGAACTTATCTCCCTTGGGGGAGATGAGAACGACGCCAACCCCCGAGCCCTTCAGTCGACAGGAGCTGTCGAAGAACATGGTCTAGTGCTCGGGGTCGGTGGAATCCGATGGCTCTTGCGCCTCAGTCCACTCGGCGATGAAGTCGGTGAGGGTTTGGGCCTTGATGGCTTGCCGGGGTACGTAGGTGATGTCATGGCCCATGAGCTCCATAGCTCATGTGGCGATGCGCCCGACCGCGTCCTTCCCGTCGATGATTTCCCCGAGAGGGAAACTTGTCACCACTCGGATAGAGTGGCTGTCGAAGTAGTGGCGAAGCTTACGGCTTGTGATGAGGATCGCATAAAGCAGCTTCTCCACTTGGGTATATCGGGTCTTGGCGTCGGCGAGCACTTCGCTGATGAAGTAGACGGGTCGCTGGACCTTCAAGGCCCGACCCTCCTCCGATCGCTCGACAACAAGTACCGTGCTAACGACCTTGACGGTGGCGGAGATGTAGAGGAGTAGCGGCTCACCAGGGGTCGGTGAAGTTCCTAACTGGCGGGGAAGATAGTTCGGTCTTCAATTGCTCGAAGGCCTCCTGGGCTTCGGCGGTCCAGGTGAAGCAGTCGGACTTTCAGAGAAGTTGGTAAAAAGGCATAGCCTTCTCCCCTAGCCTGGAGATGAAGCGGCTGAGAGCCGCCAGGCACCCAGTAAGCTTCTGGACACCTTTGACGTTGTTGATGGGCCCGAGGTTGCGGATGGCGGCGATTTTCTCAGGATTGGCTTCGATGCCACGCTCGGAGATGACGAACACAAGGAGCTTGCCGGTGGGGACGCCAAAAACGCACTTCTCGGGGTTGAGCTTGATGCGGAACTGTCGGAGGTTGGCGAAGGTTTCTTCCAGATCTTTGATGAGGTCGACTACCCACCGAGTTTTGATGACAATGTCGTCGACGTAGACCTCCAGGTTCCGACCCAGCTGATCGTGGAAGCATCTCTGCATACAGCGCTAATATGTGGCGCCGGCATTCTTGAGGCCGAAGGGCATGGTGACGTAGCAGAACGAGCCGAAGGGTGTGATGAACGATGTGGTCGACTAGTCGGAGTCTCGCATGGATATCTGATGGTACTGGAGTATGCATCAAGGAAACTGAGGGTTTCACACCCAGCGGTGGAATCGACCACCTGATCTATGCGCAGCAAAGGAAACGGATCCTTTGGACAAGCTTTGTTGAGACTTGTCTAATCAACACACATCCTCCATTTCTCATTCTTTTTTTTACTATTACAGGGTTGGCCAGCCACTCTGGGTGGTAGACCTCTTTGATGAACTTGGCATCGAGTAGCTTGGCGATCTCTTCGCCGATGGCGTGGTGCTTCTCGTCGTCGAAGCGTCGGAGTCGTTGCTTCACCGGTTAGGAGCCGAGAATGATGTTCAGAGAGTGCTCGGCGACCTCCTTCGGGATGCCTGGCATGTCAGATGGTGCCCAGGCGAAGACGTCCCGATTCCGGCGGAGGAAGTCGACGAGCGCGCTTTCCTATTTTTCGGAGAGCGCAGTCTCGATTCTGGCTTTCTTGGAGGTGTCGGAGTCATCAAAAGCGATCTCCTTGGAGTCGTTGGCGGGCTCGAAGGACGTGGAGGAGGCAGGTTTGGAGTCGAGAGTTGCGGCGAACACTTGAGACTGGCGTATCTCCTCCAGTTGGGCCGACCCCGCGAGGGTAACGGCCAGCTTGTAGCTCTCCTTCTCACACATGAAAGCGTGTTTGAAGCGGGACGCCACAGTGATGACGCCTTTGGGCCCCGGCATTTTGAGCTTGTGGTAGACGTAGTTGGGGACCACCATGAACTTGGCGTAGGCGGGTCGGCCGAGGATGGCATGATAGACACCGGAAAATCGACCACCTCGAAGGTGAGCTTCTCCGTCCTGAAGTTGTCGCGGTTGTCGAATGTGACCGGCAACGTGATCCGACCCAGAGGTATTGCGCTACCCACGGGAATGACGCCATAAAATAGAATGTTGCTCGGGAGGAGGTCTGACCTCTAGAGCTTTATGGCCTTGAAGATGTCGATGATGAGGATGTTGAGGGCGCTGCCTCCATCCTTGAAGACAATGGATAGTCGAGTGGTGCCGATTATTGGATCGAGCACCAGGGGCAGGCGCCTCGATTGAGGCACGTGATCTGGATGATCGGATCTGTCAAAGGTGATCGAGGCCTCCGACCACTTGAGATACGAGGGGACGACGGGAGCGGTCAGGTTGACCTCCCGCCACGTCTGCTTCTAATGGCGGCGTGACTTGTAGGCCACTGACCTGCCAATGATCATCAGACAGTCCTTCGACTCGAGGAAGGTACTTTCGGGGATACCTTCCCCCTCCTTCGCTAGGGGGTCGGCTTGCTTAGGCTGAGGACGAGCGTCGGGGCAGAAGTACCCCTTGAAGAAAGCCTTCATGAGGTTGTAATCCTGTAGGGTGTGCGTCACGGGAGTCGCGTGGTAGGTGCAGACTTTGTCGAGCATCTTTTCAAAGTGGTTGTCGTGGTTGCCCGGCTTCTTGGGAGGTCGAGGCGGTCGCTCGGTGATGCCCACGAACTCCTCATCCTGTCGACGGTTCTTCTGCTTCTTGCCGCTCGACCTGCTCCCATCCCGGCGGTCGGGTCGCCGGTCGGGACGGTCGTCTTTCTTTCGGTCGGCCTTGGACCTCTCCTTGTCCTTGGCCTGGTCTCGGTTGAAGTTGGCTTGAACAGCCTCCTCCCCGGTTGCGAATGTGGTGGCGATGTCGAGAAGGGCGCGTGCCGTCCGAGGGTTTTTACACCCCAGCTTGTGGACGAACGCCTTGGATGTCGTGCCGCAGGTGAAGGCGTTGATGACATCGACGTCGCTGACGTCGGGCAACTCATTTCGCTTGCATGAAAATCGCTGAATGTAGTCTCGGAGGGACTCACCGGCCTTCTGTTTGCAGTTCTTCAGATCCCAAGAGTTACCCGGACGGGTATAGGTCCCCTGGAAGTTGCCGACGAAGGCGTGACATCGGCCCAGTCGTGGATGCTGTCCCTCGGAAGGTGTTCGAGCCACCCCTGGCCGAGTCGGACAGGAAAAACGGCAAGTACTGGATGGCGAAGAGGTCATCGGCACCACCGGCTCGGCATGCGTGGCGATAGCCCTCGAGCCAGTGGGCGAGATTCGTCTCGCTAGTGTACCGGATGATGTTGGTTGGAGCGCGGAACTTGTCAGGGAAGCCGGCTCTTCGGATGCGGGCCCCGAACGCTTGGTGTCCGACGTCATCGGGGCTGAGGCTCCGAGCATCGTCGTAGCTGCGTCGTCGTCGACGTCGCTCGGGGGATCGGTCGCTCCCGGAGTCGGAGTAGCGATCACTCCTGGCATGCCTACGTGCCTCGATGGTGTGACGAGCGTCACGATGCTCCCCCAAATGGTGGTGGATGTTACCGACCGGATGGTCAGGGTTTTGAGTCTTAGCTCGTCCGCGGCGATGGCCGCGAGCATGGCTTCGACGATCCGCACTCGGCCGATAGGAGCTGTGTGCCTCAGAGTCCTGACGAAGAGATAGTTCAGGTTGTTGCAAAGCGTTGTCAAGGTACATGCGGAGATGATCGTAAGTCTCTTTGAGAACGGGATTATCGGGTATGGGAGATTCGTAAAGGACACAGGCCGCCGCCACCAGATTCTCGTAAGGCATATCAAAGGCAGGCGTACCACCGTCCATGATCTGCTGATAAGCAGTGCGGGCTCGGGCACCACCGCTCGTCGCGGCGACACCCTTATCCTTCGAATCGCCCCCGGTCGCAAGTTTGCGCCGGAGTGCGTCCTCAACCACAGTGAGAGCGTGATGGCGCGAAGAAGGATCGTCATGTGCTGCCTTGCTGGGGGTTTCGTCCTCTGCGGCTTTGGCGTGCAACATGAAGCACTCACGGGAAGGGTCGTGGCCCAACACGCTGTGAGGCGAAGAACGAAGAAGACGGCGTCGAGGCGAGCGACGTTTAGGCGAACACCGCTTTCGCGGGATCTGAAGGTGGAGCTCGCCGCTGTTGTCGGCAACAAAGTCCAGACTCCCAAAACGGAAGGCCTGGCCAGCAGCGAAAGTGGGTATGTTCCACGATCGACCATCACGAGCGATGGCAACCGCGAAATCCCCGAAAAACAATCGAGAGATGGAGGAATCTCCGACTAAAGCAAAAATCGAAGCCATCGAAACAACGAACGAAAACGCACCGAAAGCCCCTACCTGGTGCGCTAACTGTCGGTGTTTCGTACACTGACACAGTAAATTTATACGATCGAATGGGGGATCGTGCGTTTTCGGAATCGAATGGCCTAGTCTACAAGCGAGACTCAAAGGTTAACCTGGTTCGGGTCACCTCGAGGAGTAATACTCTACGCCCACGAACGAGAGATCGGTCGTATGAATCTCAAGAACACGAAAGTACAATGCGGAAAGGCTCCGGACGGATCCGAGAGTCCCAAGCTCGCGTGGTGGGGGTGGTTTACAAGTGGTGATGTATATCTTTTCTTTACGTATTGCCTTTCTCTTCTCTTCCTTTCTATCTCTTTTTTCTTTTGCTTGCTTTCTCGCTTCCCGGTTGCCCCTTTTATAGGGCCGGACCTGGGTTGTTTTGACCGGACCATGGTTGGGATGATCAGATTATGGTTTGAGCATCTTGCCGCCTACGAAAACGGATGACCCCTTGACAGGTGGGGCCACGGTCTTCAGTGAATCATGCTCTCTGGCGTTCGAGGCAGACGATCGGCGCCCTCCGTTCATACCTTTGTTTATTGTGGGGGAACAAAGTTGCTTTACTGTTCAGCTTTATCGTTCGGTGGGTTGTTTCTCGTCTAGCCGGCAATTGCGGAATCTTCCGGAATGCTTATCTTCTTTGCGGAGCTGTACGTCGTTAGGAATTTTGAATCGGCGTGATTGTTGGAGTAGTGATTGCTTCGTTGCGGTCTCGATCTCTCGGGTCCCGACCCCTGAGGGTCAGGCCGATTGCGCCCGCCTCGGCTTTGGGCCTTGGCGAGGCTTCTCGACCGCTGCGGTCGGGCCAGCTTTGTGAAGTTTTTGGTGGGCCGTTGAAGGATCGCGGGCCGCATATGGGCCGTGCTGTAGAAGGTGATTCGTAGATACTCGGAGTATACTATCCCGACAATACGTGTTCAACCCTATTTATTGCTGATTTATGACCTGTTTATTTCAGCTGGAACTTTTAAGCTTTTAGAAAAGATGAATGGTGCTTATTTGAAAAGTTATCTGTTAGAATAGCGACGGTTAGTTTTTGCAATATATATTTGGCGTTTTGCACACTAGAAGACAGAAATGCAGCTCTAAGTGAGCTTTTTAGTTTTTCATTTCCTCTGGATTTCAGTGATGTAATATTGTTTATTTTAGCTTTTGACTTTTCAATTTTTTTAGCAGTCTAAAAAGCTGATACAAATAGGACAACTACGTTTAGTTGGCCATACATAGGCTTTGTTTGTTTGAGCTAGACCTTTTAAGCTTTTAAAAAAACTAACAGATGACTAGTTGAAAAGTTGGTTATTAGAGTAGTGATTGTTGTCTTTTGTAATATGTATTTGACTTATCTATACACCAAAAGCTAAAAAAATAATTTTGAGTAAAATTTTCAAATGCTAGTTCATTTCCTCAAAATCAAAATCCTACTATATTTATTTCAGTTTTTAAAAGCCAGCCGGAAACAAAGAGGCCTATAATCCCTGCGCTCCCCACTCGTTAGTGCTTTTAACTGCTGTGCTGCGCAGCTGTAAACAGCCGTTCCTTGCAGCCGCAGCAGTTTATAGTAATTATCTGAACGGCTGTACAGAACAGCCGCAGCTAAAACAACTAAAAAAAAAAAAGCGCAAACGAAGAGAGGCCCATCACCCGCAGCGAGCTTTCCCTCCCCAGTCCTCACTCTCCGCTCCCCGGCTTCCGCTTTCCATCCGATCTCGCCTCGCCGGCGCCGCTACCTCCTCCCGCCGCATCCACCATGGACGGAGTCGTCAGTCAGGTAATCACTCACCCACGCGCCTGCCCCGCAACTCCCAGCCCCTCCGCCCGTCCCTCTGACGCGGCGGCCGCTTGGGGTGCACGCAGATCATCGAGAAGCAGGTGCTGTCGGTGGCAAAGGCGGTGGAGGACAAGCTCGACGAGGAGATCGCCGCGCTCGACCGCCTCGACCCGGATGACATCGAGGCGCTCCGCGAGCGCCGGATCCAGCAGATGCGCCGCGCCGCCGAGCGCCGGGCCAAGTGGCGCGCCCAGGGCCACGGCGAGTACGCAGAGGTCCCCGAGAAGGACTTCTTCGCCGCCGCCAAGGCCAGCGAGCGCCTCGTCTGCCACTTCTACCGCGACAACTGGCCCTGCAAGGTGCGCTCCGCCCACACCCCCTCGCTACCGTGGTACAGATGATGCTTGGATTCGATCCGGTTCTCATGTGAAGTTGCGTTCTGCTGCGAAATGTTTTGAGTATTTAGTTGTCTAGTGCTTTGGCTGGATCAAGGTCAGATCTTCCGGTTTCGCTCGTAGTATGGTGGTTCCCACATACGATGGACTCCTAGAATTTCTCTTGTATCCATCGTCTCAGATCAATTGTAGTCGTGCTGTTTAGCATTATGTCATCAATTCGTTGACACTTCAACTTAAATGACCGGTCCCTCCATGAATGAAATGAAGCTTAGACACTTTTTTTCCAGTTCATCAACCAGGATTAAGCACTGCGTTACCAACCAGTCCACCCCAGGGTTTTCAAAACCGGTCAAAACCGGCCGGTTTTCGTGAAAACCGCTGAAGCCGGTCCGGTCCGGTATTACCAGAGCACTGGTTTTCGCAAAAACCATACGGGGGGTACTGTAGCAAAACGGTAAACTGGCCGGTTTGGCCAGCTAGCCGACCTTTTTTTCCCGAAAACCGAAACCGGAACTGTAGCAGTTTCCAAAAAACCCTGTTCCACCCCAAAGTTATCACCCCACTACAGAATTTGGACTACTAGTGGCTATTGTTGGTGAAGTGTATCGCAATGACCTTAAAAAAGCTAGTCCTGCTTTTTGGATGCAATTTTTTTTTTCTTTTCTCACATTTTAGATACATATCAGTATATCACAGTTATCGTGCAGTTGGCACCCACGAGTCAATGTGATTAAAAGTTATTGTTGTCTATTGAGGAATCTAAACCATTGATTGTTGAAGCAAGCTGTCACATATATTTGCAGAAAACCATGGTTTTAATAGAACCAATTACTTTTTGCTGTAGTGACAGTTTACGCTGAGCAGGAGGCATTACCTTTTTACCATGTGTATTCTGGTGTATTTCAAATTCAGAATCAGATATCTGCCTGTAATGTTCAAGTACTTACATACTGTTATGATGTTGCTATTGGAGTGAGATAAGGTTCACAATACAAGATCTGTTAACACAAAAACTAATCCATCATATTTCTCACTCACGTATTGCTACAGTGAAACTGAAATGTTTCTATTTTCTATAGTTGTTGAAAATTGACCTACTAGCTCTAGCAATTTGCAGATCTAACAGTTTGCACTGGCCCGGGTTGCAAGATGCAACAATTAGAAGTGGGAAATTATATTTCCTTACCACATAGTCGAATCTAATCCCACTATTATAACATAAATACAGCCCTTACATCATGCCTTCAACGGTCATTTGAATTTGGGGATCTACTGGTAATTAGCCATGTTTTATATAAATAATCTGTCATGAAGTTCCATCTATATGAAGTTGTTATGCAATATAATGAAATCCTCAGTTTGTTGCAGTGTGCTTAACGTTCAATCTTATGACTAGTACACTATTTATACATTACTTGTGCTTCAACAAAATATTGTATCAATTGAATCTACCTATGTTTTTAAGGCGTCACTTAGGCGACACCATGGCCACTGCGTCCTCGCCTTATCAAATACGGCGTGGGACAGAAGGAAGAAGGGAAAAAGAGGATGAATGGCTTGGGGGGCGGCCAAGCTGCAGACTCACCATGGCCATCTTTTTCGGCTCCTGTGACGGTAGCTAGAGCAGGACAGCTTCAGTGGTGTCGACCTGGAAGGGACGGAGATGGCTGCGAGGGAGAGGGGGGGGGGGGGGGGGGGGGGGGGGGGGGGGGGGGGGGGGGGGGGGGGGGGGGGGGGGGGGGGGGGGGGGGGGGGGGGGGGGGGGGGGGGGGGGGAGAGCACAAAGCAGCAGGGAAGCGATCTCAGCAAGAGGGCCAGAGCTGCGGAACGAGCGGCAGCGTTAGCTCCGTCGATCTGGTCAAGGGAGCTGGAGCTACTAGTATGTACGAGTGGGAGGCAGGCTGGGCAAAGCACCCTCCCTTCTCCTTTCTTTTTTCATTTTCCTTTTATTTCCCTTATGTGCCTTAGTTTTCTAATTTCTTAGGCTGGTATATGGCATTGCCTCGCCTCGCCTCATGATCGTCTAGGCGATTGGAAGGGTGTAGAGCACCACATCTTGCCTCACTGCCTTAAAAACATAGGAATCTACAATGATAATTAGCTATGATCCTCTATCAATCCTTTGCAATTTACACCTTAGCGGGCTTTTTGTGCATCTTGTACATGTCTAGCACTAGCCTGTACTTAGATCTGCTATGATGAGGTAGACATTAAACATTATTATACTTTGAACTAGTTGCAAAACATGCTAATCTATTTTTATACCAGTTCCTGAAACAAGGACTCAATGCCTATAGACCTGATCCAGACTGCCCATGTTGGCAATGTACTGTTTGCTGCCGTTTCAGCAAGTTATTCTTCAAGAACTTTTAGTGCGCTTGTTTCATGACGGAAAGAGTTTAAAAAAAAAACTCGATGCAATACCGAGAGGGTGGAAAGCAGGCTGCGCACCGAGGCTAAGCTTACTACTAACGGAACCATGAAACCTTTGACCTAAAGAGACTGAAAGGAATACTCATAACTAAGAAAAAAGGAGATCCTGCTTTGTCCCAAACTATGCGTCATCCTCAATTTCTTGAATCAGCTCATTGGCGTAAATAAGGAGTTCTGGGACACTCCATCAGTTTTTTTTTTTTTTTTGGTCATGCTAAGGTGTTCATTTTTAGAACCAAGACCACCCTTGGTACAGCTTTCATGGAAATCATAAATATTACTACCTCTGGCAGGAAATTGTTAATGTTAAGACATGATTGTTAATTCAAATGTACATTAAGAATCATGTCCTTACATCAACATAAAATCTGTGAGGGAGTATGAGCCATGGTACTGGTACACTATCAGCTTATAATTTACACTCACTTGATCACAAATGAAATTTTCATACTGAACTAGTAACCAATTCATGTGTAGATTCTACATTTTGACCTGTGCTTGTCCTTTCACTAACTCAACTTACTGACGGCCCATTTCTGCTGAAAACTGATCCCAAGGACTGCTGCCATCTGAACTTGCTAAACCTGCTGTGAACGCCACAAAACCCAAAAGCATTGAAAACTGGCACTCAAACGAATGTACATTTTCATGCTATGGCCCCATTCCTAATGCAGGTATTTCACAGGAAAAAAACGCAAGAACGGGAAGAATTCCCTCATTCCAAACGGGGCCTATATCTTTAAGGCCTGCAGCTAACTTTGAAATCACCTTCACTTTTCCAAACTCCAGCACCAGTATTTCCAGTATTTTAGGAGAGACACCATCTTTGATGTCACTACTCAACGTTTCTGTGGATCCAAGGAACCTCAGTGTACATCTTGAAAGATTTTTAAAAAAAATTTTAATGGCCCTGTTCAAAATTTTTTGACTCAAATGCTTGTTTTTAACAAATCTAGAAACTGTAAGGATTTATCAGCTTTAGCAATTGGATGATGTTGTGGATTATATTTGTGTCATCCGTTGGCCTCTTTCCCCACCATGCCACTGCACAAGAAGATTCTTGAAAGACCGTTTCAGAAGCACTCACCAAAGGATATCAGAAGATTTTGCTCATGCTTCCTTTTTGCTCTCTCTAACCACATTTGAGTTAATGTATGGATCGTTCCTCTGTTTACAATAGGATTCTGCTGCCCTGCTAAATTTGTGCATCATTTTCGCCTAGGGGCTGATACTGGATATGTAGCATACCTGAAAGAATTACCACTTCATTGTTTTGACTAACCTCATCTGTGTTAATGTCTGTATGCTCCTCTGTTTGCAATGGGGTACTGCTGCCTCTTCTCACTTTGTTCATGTTTTCTCATGTGGCGGATACTATCGAAAAGTTTCTCCCAGCATCATGCATGTTCACATTGGCAATGGGAGCATTGTACTTCACTTTGACAATGTGATTGGTATCAATAAAAACCTATGAAATTTGCACAGGTCATTAGCACCTGCATTACTTCTTTACCTTCGTTATCTAATGATGTGTTCGTCCTTTAACCTTTAGCTTGTAGTGTCTTAGGTCTTCCAATCACAGTTGGCATCCGTTTAAAATTTATATGCTTGTGCTTGATTGCAACAGTGCATTACACGCTGTGGACCATAAGATGATGATTCGAACCTTTGCCTGCCGGTACCAAAAACCGATATGTGGATCTTGCTTTCTGCAACAGGAATATGCTATCGATTTGAATTTCGAACTGATTGATCTTACAAGTATCACCAGGCTTTCACTAGAGTTAGCTTCATGAGTCAGCTATAGCCTGCTGATGTCACATTACGAATGCATTCCATTCTTTTCATATGCCATAGTTCCACGCTCTTGGGGAATATTGTGAACAATATGGTGATGTCTTGCAGATGTTCAAATTTGTATGTGAAAAATGGTGATGTGTTGCAGATCTTCAAATTTTTAAATGAATTTCAGTGTGATTTTGTTTGCATAGATTCTTCTTTGCAACATTCTAATGTTTAAATCTTAATTGACTCTCCCAGGTATGGTTCCAAAGCTATTGCTTGCTTGCTATATTTGTTCTTTAACAATCTGTTCATTTGGTCACCTGCACTGGTGTTATCAGTCATGTAACTTTCAGTCTTGCATTTTCAAGAAACCATATTCTCACATCTTTTCATTGGTCTGCAGGTTCTAGACAAACACCTGTCAATTCTTGCGAAACAGCATGTAGAAACTCGTTTCATTAAAGTTCATGCTGAGAAGGCTCCATTTTTGACAGAAAAGTTGAGGATTGTTGTCCTCCCAACTCTTGCTATAGTGAAGAATGCCAAGGTTGAAGATTATGTGGTAAGACAACCTCTTTTGCACTTGGTGCTTGAACTATGAGCTTTGTTATCATCGAATGATCTTTATTCTGGCACATTTCAAGGTTGGTTTTGATGAGCTTGGTGGCAAAGATGACTTCAGCACCGAGGACCTGGAGGAACGCCTTGCAAAGTCTGAAGTCATCTTCCTCGACGGAGAAGGACCTTCTAATCCATCCAAGCACGCCACTGCCACCAAGCGAAGTGTCCGACAGTCAGATACGGGCAACTCATCAGACTCTGAGTAACTTTTTTACTGCACTTAGAGGTATACTCAGAGCTTTGTTGGCTGTTATGCCGATGTGCTATATTACCCTTGCTAGTACAAGTTACTGTAGTCATGAAAACTGGAATTGATGCATCTTTGTATTGTATGTAAAAGAGGTTATGTGCTTTCAGTTGTATCTTGATGTCTTGTTAGTTGCTGTTTTTCTTCTCTTTCTACAACCTCAAACGATTCTTGCTGAGAAACAATCTGAAACTTTACTGTTCTGCCACTGCTACTGGATGCCATGAGTGGCCAGTGTCACTCAATCTAGTACTATTCCTAGGAGTACCTATCTAAACCATGTGCTCTTGCAGATTGTCCCTTGCATGCAATCATCATTCCCTGCTCTTTGTACAACATGGCTGCAACTGCTGTTGCCCCCTTGCTCACTCACCATCAATAGATTCTGTCCTGCAGCAACTTTTTCAGCTGCTTCACTTGTTTTCCCATGTGCCGATCATTGCGTCCTGGCAACGCGCAGTGGGGGACGGAAAAGGTGGGTGATCCGCGGCAGATTTGGGTGCCTGGCGGTACAACCCCTGACGGCCGCTTGAATGAATGCTGGGAAATGTAGGGCTGGATTGGGTTGATTCAATTGAATCGCAGCCTCAGATCGGCCGGTTGGTCCGGCCACATGAATGCACTTCTGGGATGGTTTGGTTGGTGCTGCAATTGTGGTATGCAGCGAAAGTTTGCAGTACTGTGTTCCAGTACAATTTAGAGCCCGTTTGGCTACATGGATGCGTCCAACTTATTCGTTGAAGTGGCATAATTAGACTTGCTAAGGCATAAGTGGCATTTGCTTGGGCTTCTGTCTCTGAAGATATGGCATTAAAGCAAGAGGAACGCATGGTTCTGCCGTTCTGCCATTAGGTGGATGCTGAGGAGCGCCTGTCATAACTGAGGTTCCGATTTGATAGAGATTATGGAGTTGTTTTTGCAAATGATTATCGCAATTTATGCTATAATCTTTATCAAACACTTAAAATTTGTAAGTGATTATATTCATAATCATATATAATCACTTTTAAATTTTAACTTAGCATCTATAAGCTACAAATAGTAGCTTTGCTTTTAACCACTTCTCTCTTTTCACGGTCAACCATCCATATGACTAAGTTGTTTTGCCAAATGATTTGACATTAAAAAATAAATTATACGGATAAGTTGGATGAGTGATTTTCATAGATAATCTAAAGTATAAGCTATTTTTTTGAGTAACCATAATCCCCACCAAAATAGCCCTGAGATTCAGGTTTCAGTAGCCACACTTTTCAACCAAATTTGGTCGATGAGGACTGTACTGCGCAGAGGTTTATTTGCACCTACAAAAGTTTAGGTTAGGATGGTCGGGTGGGTGTTCCATCAGACGCACGGTTGAGTATCGAGAGAATCGATGGAGAGTTCACGCACCATTAAAATTATATGCATCTATTATCACGCAATTATTATCGACAGCATGTGAGCCAGTTTCCATTCAACCAATATTTCCAGCCAAATCCTTCCTTGTTATTTCTAATGTTTTGTACTACTCACACTATACGGAGTGCCAAGAATCAGCTAAGAAGGTGCGCTTTTCAATCCACTTTGTTCACCACCATGTCGTTCCTGTGATGGCACAGTGACTCGATCCAACAAGAGACATGTCCAGTACTCCTACATGGGAGTGTTGAATACTCCAATGATGCAAGACGACGCGACAGTACTTTTGTCGCACCAACTAATTGATGATCTACCCGGCCGGCTAATACTAAACTCGTTATTATAGGTTTCAAGGTCCCTTATTGTTTACGACGCCTAATTAGTTGCCGCTGATGTAACCACAAGAAGGTAGTATGCTGAATCAGTCAGACCACTAATTATCAAGAGGAGATTAATGTTAGTTCTGACGACTGAGACTTGTTGAACAAGATCTCTCGAGAAGATCACGAGCAGGAGACGACAGGACGGAATGGAGCTGGGAGCTAAGAAGTTGTTGCAAAGCATCACCGGAAAGAATCTGTATAGGTGTACTATATATGCATGCTTGGAAGGGAGAAGAAGAACAGTTCAATTAAGAATTAGGATCTTGCATCATTGATGATCAGGCCCTTTTGTGTGTGTGCCGCTGGCAGAGGTCGTTGATCAGTTCAAAGAAATTAGTTTAGGCTCTTCTAGTTAACCGCTAGAGCAGTGAGCAATTAAAAGGGATGCGTTTTCGCATTCGGAAAACGGACAGGACACACGCGATGCGTTGTGGTTGAAAACCACCAATGGTTAACGATGAAAAGATCTTGTGCCCGAGAGACGAGAGACGACCTAGCATATATGCATAGAAAAGATGAAAGATATCTGGAAATATGCTGCCGTCCGTCCGGCCGGCCACGCCGCTCTCGCACACGTGTGGAGCAGTCATCCACGTGATCACAGGCAAACGTGCGAACCGAATCCAGTTCCTCGACCACCATGGAAAGGTGAAGGAAGGTGGTTGGTAAAGTCGCACTGGCCATTGCCGCAAGCATCATCATCCCTTTAGTCTTTCGATCTTTCAGCCATCACTCCGATCTCCTTCCTACCCATGCACACACACCTCCACTTATGCAGATTCGGTAGAACAGGAGACATGGGTCACGGTCACCTTTGTTACAGGAGGAGTACTGGTACTAGCATTGCTGCTCCTTTTTCTTTGCATGCCTTTCTGCTAGCTGGTGCATCGTCGTCACCTTTTTGGCCGCCTAACCCCATGGAAGAACCTTTTTGGATGGAAGAGGCGAGGTGAGCATCGTGGAGATGGCGTCAATGGACCCAAGGCCTTTCTGCCATCCCCGTCCATAGCTGCATTGCGTGCATGCTGCCTGGAATCCACAGTGATGTGGTGGGTTGGCTGTCATCAGAGCTAGGCAGGCAGGCAGGCAGCTGATCATTCATTCAGTGGATCAGGCTGCAGGTCTTCTCACTGATGGGCAGGGCAGTACCTTTCTGCCTTTATGAATGGATCGTGCATGAACCATGCTCCCACTATGCAGATGCTCTGTATTAGTACTGGTGCATTAAGAGTCAACGATATGAAACAGATCCTACATGTCAGTGGGCTATTCACTAATGCAAAATATCTCAATCCCTCACCAATAGGATTGGTGAGCTGCATGCATGATGCTCATCGATCTGCTGCAATATGCTACTGTACATGCTCTTCACAATAGCAAAAAAAAAAAAAAAAACTGAATCCAAACTCAAAGGCTAGCTATAGAGAGATCATCATGCTATGAAATGAAACTGAATGTGATGATGGATGCACTGGCGGACAAGCATATGTTTCCTGAAAGATGCGTACGAATATGATCAGATGACATTGGCATGCAGCGATCCTCCAGTAGTGTGTCCAGTTAGTACTAGTAGTGGAGTGGAGCCACTGGTTCGTGTTTGATAAAAGCTGGTTCCCCTTTCGCTTGCACACTTGGGAATCACGTGGCCACAGGCAATTTGGTCAATGTTCCCTTCATTACATTCACTTCTTTTTTTTGCACGATCTTTCGTTTCTGAATAATAAAAAGGAAAATTATTTCGTTGTCCTATTCATTCACAACCTTGCAAAGTTATTGTCAAGATCTAACCGAAAGAGATCATTTTTTTTTCTTGTCGTCAGTCGGTATGGGCATTCTTGTTTTATTTTTTAACAGCGATGTAGGACGCATCTCAAAACCTTCCTTGACCAATGATTTATATAGATTCGGTCGATTTTTGATAATGTATGAATCACATACTAGCACGGAACTATTTCGTACGTTGATCGTAAAAAATACAAGTCTCATATTGCTAAGGTTGATCAAATTTATAAAAATCATTAATCTTAACTAAAAAAAATGCATTTATTTTCGGATAAAGTCCAATTTACTTCCCTCAAGTATAACCAAAGTCCAAATAACCTTCTAAACTATGTTTTAGTTTCTTTTACCCCACCAAAATGTGATTTTGAGTCAATTTACCTCTCATGAAATTTGTCCTTTTTAATTCTCCATACACAAAAATAATGTTAGGATGAAACTTTATGAGATGATAAAGTACATCATAACAAATATTAAAAAATACTTCTTGAAATTATTATTATTATTATTTTGCATATAGTTTTGTATCCCAAATATCAATTTATTATTAAATTAATTTCTCTATAAAAATAATGATAAAAAAATTTTAATAATTTTTTAACATCTGCTTTATCGTCTCGTAAAGTTTGATCTTAAATTATGCTTGTGTATTGAGAAACAAAAAAAGATAAATTTCATGAGGGGTGAATTGACTCAAAATCACGTTTTAGTGAGGTAAAATAAACTAAAACATAGTTTAGGGGTTTATTTGAATTTTGGCTTATACTTGAGGGAGTAAATTCTTTATTTTTTGAAAAAGGAGATATTCTCAAGCCATGAAGCTACTAATGGAGATGATGGTGCACCACACGACCGAACCTTGTTAGGTCCGGAGATCAAAAGCAAATAAATAGATGCACATGGAAATGCAGTTGGGGGGGGACATGGATGGATGGGGCCAAGTCTCCTTTTCAGTTTTAAAGTCCTCGCGTCCTTACTTGCTTGATTCTGTGAACCTGGAAACGCATGTGTATCTTTCAGCCATCCATGCATCTTCTTAGATTTTTGTGAGGCGGCACTTTGGCTTTGCCTGCCTTCCAAGAAACGGCTCCCTTCAATTATTATCCGTTGTGGCCGGCCTCGATCCCAAGTGGCCTCTTGTGTGCTTGATGATCGTACCCTCTTCTTCAGCTGACTCAGTCAGACAATTGAGTAAGCAAGCAATTTTAAAATCAGTCGAACCTTGGCACTGTCTGTTCATTACTGTAGAAGATTTGTTGCCAACTTTAGATGGATCGATGCACATGTTGCGAATCGGTACCATGTCCAAGTTGCTGTGCTTGGTGATACCCCATTCAAAGATAGATGAATCCAAGTTGCCGTTGATACGCTAGTATAAGAGTCTACTTGAGAATATACAAAGAGAAAAAAAAAATTAAAGGATATAAGCGGAGCTGGAAATTGGAAAATTCAGATGCGAAAATATGCTGTGAAAACGAGAGAATGGCATCCCGAACTCTAAGGTTTAGAATAGGCAAGGATGAACACTAGTAGATCAAATCATAACATGTATGGCAACTTCTTGCGCGCCATGGTAGATTACATTCACATCTGCCTTAATTGACTTGCGCTCATGGTGGTGAAAAGTGGCGCATGCCGCATTGATCCGTAAACCACAACGGTAGAAGTTTTCATCTTTAGAAATAAACTAGTACTCCATCCTTTCAAAAAAGAAAATGCTCATTCTGGCTATGTTTCTAGGTGTTTATATATATTCATAGCATCTTCTATATATGCACTTAGACAATATGTTTGGCTAGGTTTATAGCATCTTCTTTGAACCTGATATAGAGATAAAATGAAGTATTCTTTTTTTTCTTAACGGAAGGAGTATATATAAGTTTACATTTATTCATGCCCAAGCAACAGAAAGTAGGCGGCGGAGAGAGAGAGAGAGAGCAACACGACTTGGTGGCGTCTGAAGATGATTAAAGAGGGCCAGTCATGAGTGTGCTCGCGAAAAGGCGCCCAACCATGCCTGCTTGGCCGCTGTCTCCTTGGATCTTGCAAGCAAACAGCATCTGCCGTTCGGATGCTGCTCTGCGTTCGCACGCACGTCGTCTCCCTGTCCAACTCTCTTGCTCCCTCTATCTCTCTCCCATGAGCTTCTGGTTAGAGAGGTGCTAGCTTGCACTGCAGGGGAGACAAAAAGGCTGTGGCGGCGTTGAAGGATCTTTACTGCCCTTCTCGCTGGGACTCTGGGAGAGGAGGAAGAAACTGTGAATCAGGCGACAAGCAAATCGATCCACCTCTCCTGCGACTGCCTTGAATGCTAGACTGCTAGTACGCATTTTGTTTTTCTTGTACTACTAATGAACAATTGTTCTTTTCATACACCTGTTTAGAACCGTAGAACTTTCGTAGAAAATGGTTTTATTTTTATAAAATATAGGACTAGAAAAAATTCATGTATCCCAAAAACGGTTCTCATAAACCAATGGAAGCGACAACTGTTCCTTCCGAGGGAAACACTCTCTCTGTGTTATTATAAGTCGTTTAGGTTCAGAGTAAGAAATTTAAGGAGAGTGTATAAGTGCGATGTATACCTCTACTCTTTTAAAAAACATAGTTTTTTTTAGATACACAAAGGTCAAATGCACCCAACAAAGACGGGTTAGACTACGTGCATAAAAAATACACCCCGAGATATCTCTTTTTACAAGTACTAATCTCGATGCTCGTGCTAATGCTACGGTCTAAAAAAAATATTGATTTAAGAAAATAATATATTTAATATTAAAAATTTGAAGTTTCTCATTTTCATTATAAATTAACGGATGAATGACAGCAACAGAAAGTGATAACTAACAAATTTTGTTGATGGCATATGGTGCATCCGAATGATTTTCCAACAACTTTTTTTAAATCTCGTATACTCGTATATTTGTTCCGAGTAGTTTGTTTTATTAACTAACATTGTCGGTGTAGGCATAAGATCTGAGAGATACAAAAGACCTCATCTGTTAAATATGGAAGAGGTGTCTGTGAAGAAATTTTATCTATCAGATTTGTAAAAAAAAAACAACTATGAGTGCATTTTTCATATGCACAGTCTAACCCATATGTGTTGGAGATATTTTATCATGTGTACCTAAAAAAAGAAAAACTGTGCCTTTTAAAGAGTAGTGAGTAGTGATAATGACGAGGATAAAATTTCTATACAGACTCTCTCCTTACAAATTTAGCGTATAAGCTTTTCCAGATCTTTAAGATCTTGGGCCTCCTAGATCTTGTCCCACGTGAACCATTGTTAGAGATCCAAAGAAAGTTGTTAAAAAACAAAATAAATCCATTTTAATATTAATATATTATTTCTTAAGTTAATATTTTTCTTTAGACTGTAGCATTAGCACGAAGATTGGGAAGTAGAAAAAAACGAGAGGTATAGAGATGAAAAAATATTACCAAAGGTAAATTACTTATAATTTTAAAAAAAAACTAAAAGAGGGCGGAATGCTTTATAATCTGAAACGGTTGAAGCACTGAGGGTGCATTTTGTTGGAAAAAATTCAGATTTTGACGTGAACCTCAACCAAATTGTATTTTTCACAAGTGATTCGAATCGTAGTCACTCGAAACGTTTCTCTATTTTGCACTAGCAGTGGGAAGCGGGTATAATGGTATTTCAAGTGATTCTAATCCACTTTCTTCTCATTTTAACTGAATCTAAAATGTTTTAACAAATGCGCCAAACAATTTTCTAAAGTGATTCTAATTCGGGCAGAGAATCATTTTTCAAGAGAAACTGAAATGTTTCTATTTCTCATTGAATCTAGAACCGTAACAGACGCACCCAAACTCCGTCCTATTTGAAGTATATTTCTAAGAATTGATTGGCTGTGTTTTTGATTAATAATTTTAATAAATTAAATTAACTTTATCAATATAAGATTTATATTTTTACATTCATCATGAAAAATTTATAATATATATAACTTATTAAAGTTAATCAAATTTATAAATATATTTGTTTGAAATCACAGTCAACAAAACTTGGAAATCAAATTCAAATGAGACAAGGAAATTTCGTCCTTGACGATATCACTTTCCGTCCACATGGGACAACAAGAAGCCGCAAAGGGTTTAAGTTAAAGAGAAGTCACGCTGAGATCAAGGAAAACCGAAGAGAGAGAGGAGACTGAGACAGCAATAAATTACATCGCAGCTAATCTTGGGCAAAAAGGCGTTGACAGTGGCCTAGCATGATGACTGGCTGAAACGTGTTACCTACTGGCTCTGCAGTAAGAGTGCAATTAATCATCCCGTGACAAGTGGACCCCTGAAAGCTAAGTATATCTTCATATTTACTTAGAAGTGAGAAACGAGAAAAATGTTGTTGTGATTCTGATTCACTTGCTTCTCATTTTGATTGAATCTAAAAATTTGAACAAATGAGCTAAATGATTTCGTACCAAATGCACCCTAAAAATAGGGTGAAAGGTCAAAATATTTCATAATTTAAAATGGAGTAAGTATCACACGTAAATTTCTTCCTTGACGACGTCACTTTCAGTGCACATGGGACAAGAAGAAGCCACAAAAGGTTAAGTTGTACTAAAAAGAAGTGACGCTAATCCGGGGCAAACGCCGTTGACAGTGGCTGGCCAAGCACGACGACTGGCCGAAACGTGTTACCTACTGGCTCCGCCGTAACAGTGCAATTAATCATTCAGTGACACGTGGACCCCCGAAAGCTAAGTATATCTGCCCCTTTGGAAAGAGGAAGAAGCTAGGATGGGGATCCACACGCTTTTCCATGTTCCTTCGTTCGTGTCAAGAAAAGACAAGGAAAAAGGAGCTTTCATTTCATGCATGACCTTATCTTTTGTCACATTGGAAAGCCACTTTTAACAATGGCGTTCACTTTTTTTTTTTTTTTTTTTTTGCAAAGCTCGGCTGACCCAGCACGATCAAATAAACAAGGGAGACTGGGCAGCAAGTACGGCTTAAAGTTTGATTAACTAATCCGTAGTGGATCCAGCCTGAGGGATTAACGAAACACCGTCGCTACGCGTACCCGTGATTGTTTTCGGAACCCGTCCGATGGCTCGCTGACAAGCGGTCCCCTGATCGCGAAGACCTCGAGGATCCACTGGTGACCTGTCATCTAATGCTAATCCGCGAGGTTATAGGATTTGGTGCTGTTTGGAATTCTCAGTTAAGTTTTATATGAAAAATATAAAAAATAGAAAACAAAAATCTATGTTGGGGTGACCCATGCAGGCATGTATAGACGCTGAGCTTCACATTAGTATAATAACAGAAGCATAGAATGTTTCCAAAGTTCATTTGGGTTGGTGATCCGCCACAATCAGTGTGGGCCCTACAGGTTGGCGCCGAAAAGTTGCCATTTGGACCAGAGGGATTTTTCAATTCAGAAAAACCACAAGATGCCTGTTGGTGGAGGAAAATATGCCACACAACTAACGCACATTAAAAAGGCGCGCCTAAGCTCAGTGGCAGGGGGTCACACGATGGACCAAAGAAAAATACGAAAACAATTTTTTAGAGCCTAAGGGCTCGTTGGAATGCAGGATATAAATTTATATGAATCAATTTAATTTTATAAGGAAACACATAGGAAATAGTAAAAATTACTCCATTCCACAGAAAATTGTGAACACAGCTTGGAGCAAGTGAACAGGCTTGTATCTCTAGTTTTCAACACGGTCCTTTCACAGAAATTGTAGATACAGGACGAGTGGATTGATACGTTCACATCAGACAGATCGAGAACACAACTGCAGTAAAAATGATATGTTTCCATCTTCACCACTTGGTGCTTGCTCACTTAGCTTATGCATAATGTTGATCCGGGAGAACTTTCTTTGTTTGAGGGCTACATAATTATTTATTTCTGTACACTGTCAAACCTTGCAACATTAGCAAGTGGCGAAACAGAAGAAATTCTCAGTTTCAAGGAACATATAGCTACAAATATTATCAAAACTATATAGATCACATTTGCTGTTACAAGATCTATAATCTACATCCCTATTTGGAAGTCAAAGGATTTCATCCCTCCCTCCCTCCTATGTGCTTCATATATTACCCTCCCCTGTTTTGTAACAAGGGAGTTCTACCCCACTATTTACATAATATCTACCATACAAAGAATTTACCCTGGCCCAAATGCCCTCTCTACATACCATCAATGGCTATTGGTACTGTTGCCGGCAACCCTTCCCGGCCCCCTCCCCACCTCGGCAATGCCTTGTCTGCAGCCGTGGCAAGACGGACAATGGCACGGTCGTTATGACACCTCGTATTACTCCACAACCGTTCAATGCTGCGCATAAGAACTTTATCAGCCCAATCCTCAAGCTTCTCGTCCGTGAGCCAGACGGTTCCAGCCATCCGGTCAATGGCATCTTCATCGATTCTTAATGAGCTGCTGTTTCCAATAATGGAATCAAATTTTGACGATATGCAATCTGTGACGGTTTTTCTAAACGGTGCAAAGTCCACTGGCCGGAAGACAATTGCATCATCGACAAGGTTTAAAAGATCGCAGTCAGGAGCTGGTGTTGAACACTTGACTGCAAGATGCCTTTTATCCTGCTCTTGTTCCACGGAGAGATCGCTGGAATTCCGGGAACCCTCGGTGTCATCCAGTGCCCCAACTGATAGATTGAGATCTAGTGATAGTCCATGCCCACCGGACAATTCTTTGGGTACCTTTGCAGGACGAACACCGTCACATAGCCAATCTGCTCGGTGCTTGACCTGCTTGTCACCTACAGAGAGCTCGAGCTGCCAGTTGGAACTCGCTAACTCAAGCATCCTTCCTTCACCTTGAAGCAATGTTTCGAATTTTGGTCCCTTGAGTTCCTCAGGTAACCAATTCGTGGTGAGAACAAAAATGACATTGCCAAGGCTAACCTCACGGCCCCGGGAATCTGGCAGGCGACCAGTCTCCATTGCCCGTTTGATCTTTCCACACACAACAACATCTACTTGGTCAATTCCTTCAAGAACAATAACTGAGAAGGGGTTTTGCCGCACTGCCTCAGAGACCCGGTCAAGTGCGGTTTTTCCCCAAACACCTGTTTTCATTCCATTATTACCAGCCTTGCCGAACCAGGAGTCGCCACCAAAGTTTACAACCACAGGTTGGGAGTTTACCATCAGCTCAGACAATGCATTCACCATCTTTCGCTTCCCTGCCTGATCAGGACCAACAAACAAGAGCCACATGTCACCCCTCGCCCCAACATTTCGCCGCTTTCCACTGCCAGATCTGCATTGTATTACAACAGCAGCGATGGCTGAAGCAGCATCTGATTGCCAGCTGACCTTTTCTGTAAGACCCTTAAGGAGCCTTTTGAAGGATTCAATATCAGAGATTCCTGCTATTTTAGCCTTTTGCATTGCAGTTAGACCATCGTAATTTTCGTTCTGCTCTTTCTCCATGGAAGCATTGATGCCTGGATCCAAACTACCAAGCATAAGGTCAGTCTTCACTGGGCTGCCTGGCGGACTCTTACGACGCTCTGAAGTAGGAGTGTCCTCCGTCTTCTCCCAACTAGTGCTCATCTTAAGTGTAGGAGGAGCTTTGTTAAGTGCCAATTTGGGTTCGCTAGGTGGGCGTGGACCTAAGGCAGCCAAAGGCATGGAAACAGCTGGCACCCCTGCACGAGTACCATGGGTGCGGCCACATGTCTCACGCCATTTCTTCTCAAGTTCTTCGGCAGCCTCCTTCCATTTCCACTCTTGCTCCCTTGTCTGTATAAGGACAAAGGACCACATGAATCACCATTCCGAATTCTGATATATGAAACACTGAACCTGAGTCAAAAACATAGGAAAAAACACGTACCTGTAGCTGATCACAGCTGGGTTTCATCCAGTGTGGCAAGCCTGGCCTAGCAGCTTCAGGACGTGCTGCTTGTTTGTCTGCCCGCTCCGCTGCAAGCTTAGCAAGCTCATGCTCGTAACTTCCCTTGCAAAGCTGGCACATGGCCGGCTTTGATATCGAAGGTTGGGCACTTCCGGCCCCTGGTGGCCACCGGAGTGCCGTCGGTATCACTGGCATAGGCCGGATGCTTGGCGATAGCATCCCCAATGGGCTGCCGAGCATTCCAGTGCCTCCAGGTCTACAACTTTCAATATGACCAGATTTTTAGAAAATTGGACATGAAAAGAAGTTTAATATTAATAAATATTAGTACATAGAGTTAGAAGCTTATTGGGCATTACTTTGAAAAAGCAACAAACTTTATGGGGTTGGACCAATCATAATTAGCTAAAGTATAACTTTTTATTCCAAAAAAAAAAAAAACTTTCCTAGCTCAATTAGAAGACCAAATACCAGTTGATCCAAGAATGGCACGAAATTCATTTTTCTGAAAGCTGAATCAAATGTTGGATCCAACAAAAGAGGGAGAAATAGTGACGAACACACCTGAGAGCAGCACCAGCGCCGCGGGCGATGGGCACGGCCTGGAGGTCCCACTCAGCCTCCATCGCCGGGTGGTAGACCTTACACCGGAGGTAGGTGGCGCATGCGGCCGTGGCGACAGACCAGACCTTGCCGGTTCCGAACCGCCTGAGCAGCCGTGCCATCTCCGCCACCACCGCGTTACTACCTTCTGACGCCGCTGTCGCCGCCCCCTCCACTAGCCACTTGAGGTCCCCGAGATCAAGAACCACGCCGCTGTGCTCCACGAGTAGCTTTTCAACCACCGTGCTCAACTCCACAATTCTCGCCGCCATCGCTGCTTTGTCGCCGGCCAGCTTGGCGAGCTCTGCCTCCAGTGACAGGACCTTCGCTCCAGAGAGGGCAGGTGACCCGGCCGTGGGAATCTTCCGGATTGCCTCCTTCAACACCGCGTCCGGGCCGGTGTCGCCCACGAGCACCGGGTTGCGGCGCGCCGGTTTGAGCATGACGTCGAGCACCTTGCGTGCGTCGTCTCCACCACCGCCACCTGAGGCCGCGGCGGCGGCCGCCAGACGAGGGTTGAGGTAGGCGTTGGCGTTTCCGGCCCGTGCGAGCGGAGAGGGGGACGGAGAGAGGGCCGTAGCCGCTGGCAAGGCCTTGGGTGTGGAGATGGCGGAAGCGGGGGATGCCGGCGAGGCCGAGAAGAGCGACTGCTCGATGGTCGACTTGACAGCGGCGGACGAGAACTTCGCCTCGCGCATGACGCGGCTGACGGAAGGGTCATCGAGGATGGACAGCACGAGCTGCTCGAGCTCGACCTTAACCGCGAGGAGCGGCTGCTGCGCCGCCTCGGGGCACCCGCGGCGCTGCTGCGCCTGCGCGCGCTTGAGCGCCGCGACGAGTGCGTTCGACA
>BCLG01000759.1:49967-60249 GCA_001602295.1 Zoysia matrella | reverse complement strand
ACCATTTTCAAAATTAAAATGTAAAACAAGACTTGTTTTGCAAGTACCCCTAATTGTATTGTATGTTCCATTTCCCATGATAAAACTTTTAGGTAGGTGAATAACGTCTTAAAGTAGACGTGAGGAAATTTAGAGGGCTTGAAAAATACACCTTCCGTTTCAAAATATAAGTATTTCTAAGGTTAGTCAGAGTCAAACTTTTATTACTTTATTACTTAATAATATATAATTAAAAATATTTTATCATATAAAAATTATATTTTTTAGATTAATTATTAAATAAATTTTCATAAAAAAATATATTTTTATATTAAAAATTATATAATTTTTTAAATATTATTGATAGAAGTTAAAAAATTTTGAACTTATCTCAAACCTAAAAATACTTATATTTTGAAATGGAAGTAGTATAATTTTTATACTCAATAGGAGTATTAATAATTTATATAAGGGCATGAAATTCGATTTTGTTTTGGGTAATAATAAAGATCGATCACATGTAGTCGATGGGACGTCAATCTTATCGAAACTGCTCCATAAATCACAAGACTGTTATGATGCATGACTAATTACTCACTACCGGGTTGTTAGGCGGTCAAAATCCCGAAATGAATGAGCAGCAAAAACCAAAAGCATCTGTAGATCACCGGCCGATAAACCGTGACAATTCACAACGATCACGGTCTAGAAGAGACCGATCGCCTTCGTCTCGATCACATGGACTGACCTTCGTGACCAAAAAAAGTTCCGTACGTTGCGTCTATGTTCATAAATACTCTCTCCTATTCGATAGATGTCGCTGTTGATTTTTTAAATTTAATTTTGACTATTCGTTTTATTTAAAAATATTTAATAAATTTTATATATTTTGATATAATTTGATTTATTATTAGAGTTATTTGATTCACAACTTAAAATTTTACATATTTAAACAAATTTTTTTAATAAGATGAATGATCAAATTTAAATTTAAAAATCACCCGTGACATCCGTGACATCAATTAAAAAATAGAGAGAGAGTATATACATAAAGTGAAGAAATTCATGAGAATTTGTTAATTGGTACGGTCCAGCTAGAAACATTGATAAAACTTTGATCGCGATCGCAGAGGTCGGCAGGGGCAACTTGGCGATGACACGAATCCGCATCAACGTTACGCACGCGCACAGTGGCAACGCAATAAGCGGCCGCCAGTCGCTACGCGGAGAAAGGCGTCGGCCGCCGGCCATGCCGATCGAGCACTGCTGTTCGCAAGCAACAGGCGTCCGAATATAAAAGATCCCCAAAATTAATCCATTAGGAAAGTGTGCGCGAAATATACACTTCAGTCCTAAAATAATTATCATTATAAATTTTTAGATATCATCGTTTTATTATGAAAATTTGCAAAGATATTACTTATTCTATTGTGAAATATTTTATTATTAAAAATATTTTAACTATAATTTATTTTTTTATATTTTTATAATTTTTAATTAAGATAAATGGTCATTTCTAAAAAGTAAAAATATCACTTATTTTAATACTGCCTCCGTATTTCGAGTCAAACTACTGCGCCAGCTACTGCGGCTCTATTTCTTAGAGGAACGTTTGCAGCTAGTGGCCTGCCTGGTGGCTTGCTTGCCCCGGTTGCTGTTGCACGCCGATTAGGAAAGGAAAAAAAGATGTATTTCCTCTATTTTTAAATTTTTTGATAAATATTATATAATTTATTATAATTTAATCTATCATTAAAGTTATTTGAGTCACAACTTAAAATTTTAAGCCTCCTTTCGAATGCAGGAATTTTTCGTTTCCTACATTTTCTGCGTTTTTTTATGAAATTGAACTGATTTCTATGAAATTTCTGTGAGATTCCTATAAAATTTCTATGTTGCAAAGGAGACCTTACACATTTGAACTAATTTTTTGAATAAAACAAATGGTCAAAGTTGATATTAGAAGTGCAATAGTGATGCCAATTTAAAAGCGGAGTAAGTAAGTCTCGGTTTAGAATACGAGACTTTCTCATATTTTTATATTTTTTACTTTAAAATTGAACTAATTTTTATGAAATTTTTACAAGAGTTTTATGAAGTATCATATATTCTAAACAGTGAGGAAACCATTTTTAGTTCCTATACGGAACGTAACACTAGCTCTCACCTAGGTTTTAGAAACCGCGAAAACCGATTTGTTTTCGCGGTTTTCGTCCGGTCCGGTATAAGGTTGGGTTCAGTTTTTAACTGAAAACCGAACTTGATACTGTAGCAAATCCAGTTAACCGGCCGATTTTTTTCAAACCGAAAACCGGACCGGAGCTTCGGTTTTCAAACATCCATCGTCATTTACCCACAACTCAAGACTATTGACCGGCCATCCTACCTTATCTGAAAAGTTGAAAACTGGAACGGTCTGCTCTTTCCTTGCATTTTCGAACTTTATACGACTCGAATATTCAATGCTAGCTCCAAAGTCAACAAGAAGCTGACGGTTTAAAAAGCGAAGCCTTGTGCATATACCTCCGCGTAAGGTTCAGAGCTAGAACCGCCCATTCTAATCTTTTTATACGTAGCATATCCCTATATTTTTTTATAAAAGGCGGCAAATAAGCGATCTCGTACTCACAAAAATAATTTACCACTAAATTCCTTTTAGAATCAAACTGTATTGTTGACATTGAATTTTTCATGTGTAACAGTAATATTTCACATAGATCACCATAGCAGCACCATCTGTTGTACATTCAATCTTGTTTGGAACGATTCTCTCAGTTATGCTTAGATTATTGGTTTCTCACTTTTTGCTTTTCATTGTTCGAATCTCTAAAGCTGCGGCCAACAGAAGCGAGAATAAATAGAAAAATAAACAAGATGTTTGGTAAAATTATCGCTTATTTTGATCGATAAGAAGCAGAATTAGGACCATCATGTGAACACATATTCGCATTGAAAGTTACAACAAAGTCTAGTGGCTACGATGCTCGCACACTCAGCACATCCCCCCACACCCCCTCCTCGCGAGGCCTTTTGCTGAACCCAAAAGACCATGCTTTCCTCATGTGTCCAAAATATCAAGAACCCAAGACCCCATGACTATGCCCAAAAAGGGCATGTACCCTATCTCCCTCTCTCTTTCTCTCTCTCTCTCTCTCTCCTCATCATGTGCCTCCTGTTTCTTTTTTGTTTACGATAATCAGAAAGTTCACCGGCATTTGGCTTTTATGTAATAAACACAAATATTAGTTTAGTCCAACTCGGTCTTGTCGGCAGCTAGTGGCTGCTCGTGGACCTTTTCTTTGGTTTATCTTGTCATGAGAAGAGAGAAGCACTATGGAAACATAAGAGACGAGACTCTCCCTGTTCTGAAATTATTGCGGTCTGTTAGTTCAAAATTGAATTAGTTGGTGATCACTATTTTAGAATAGAGGCAACATTGCGTAAGTCAAAGTAAAGAAGTTTACATTTGCCTAGATAATTTTTTTTTTCTGTTTTATCCATTCCGGATTATGATTCGGTCAATCAGAAACTAAGAAACTACTTCACTAACTTACTGAACAAGAAAAAACAAACTAAATAGTGCTTCTCGGTTCCAAAATAAGTGTATTTCTAGACTTTTTAGATATTGACGTTTAATATTCGTCTTATTAAAAAAGTTATAAAAATATAATTTATTTTATTATTAGAAATACTCTAAGGATGACTTGTTTGTTTTCATACTTTTTATAATTTTTTAAATAAAATGAATAATCCAATGTTGATTTCTAAAAGTAAAAAATGTCACTTTGGAACAGAGAATAGTATTGATTCAGTTCAGTAGGGCCTTTACTATCTAACACGTGTCCCGAACCTGTCGATCAATTACTGCTTAATTCGGAGTGCAGATACAGTGCTCCTCCTTTGCATAGTTGTAGACCATGTGTTTCCCCCTGATAATGGGTTGTAGGCCATGCTTGAAGCAACAACAACAAAAGGCACCACCCCCCTGTCTTTGATAAAGAGGCGGCAACAAGTTAGCTAGCTAGGAAAAGCGGCTTTTGGCAGGATCCCCAAACAAGTAGAACTCCTTTGGCACCTAAATGGACTTCACTCACCGTGAGTGAAGGACTGAGAATTTTCATTCAAAATTTGATACTACCTCCGTTGTTCTAAAATATAAGCATTTTTAAGTTTAGTCAATTTTTTTTAAATTTTAACTAATAATATCTAAAAAAAATCAAATACTTTTTAATTAAATTTTTTTTATGAAACTTTATTTCATGATGAATCTAAAAAATATAAACTTTATATAATAAAATATTATTAACTCTTCATTATTAATAATCAAAATAATAAAAGTTTGACTTTAACTAAATTTAAAAATAATTATATTTTAGAACGGAGAGAGTACTAGGGCCAGGCCAATCCCTTCCCTAGGAAAATGCCTCAAAGTTTCTCCCCAAAGGCCAGGGGCAATGGAGCAGAAAGAACATGTGGATAGTGGAGAGCCTGCCCTCCAAAAGGCTGGGCTGCTGGGTGCTCTCTCCGAAAGCTCCTTTCTTGATGGAGGAGTACCTCAAATCAAGCCCCAAAAGCTGTAGTAGTACAGTACTACCTGCAGTACTACTAAGCACCCCACGATGTAGTACTATACTACACCAGTTATCTTTCGATACAAATATAAGAAACAATGAGGAGATTCAGTTAACAGGCAGGTAGGTAGGCGTATTGGCTGCTTTTGCTGAGCTTGCTCGAGTGGCTGTGACCGAAGTGGCTTATCTGCTAGGAGCTTTAGGCATGGAAAAAGGGGCCTGAAGTTTACAGAAGTGAAAAAAGTGCTGCTAGCTGGTGGAAAGGTGTGGCCTAAAGTCAGTGAGAAAGCGCAAAGCTTCCATCCACCATCTGATAGATAAATCTGCCAAGTGTTCACACTGACATGTTGTCTTGATTTGTACCGTGAAACGAGCAGCTTTGGTCTTTCATTCCCTCTGCTTTCTTGCACCTGAAGTCTTTTCAGTTAACAATCAGAATTCAGGGCAACCACTTCACAATGATCGTTCACTGCCAACTCTACTATAATTCACCCTGGAAAATCTTTACCCAACTAGGGTCAACAATAGGATGTGCGCCTTTCTGATGTAGGGCTTTGCCCAATAGCGGCAGTCAGTTTGTTAGGATTTGTTAGCTTAAAGATTAAATTGTTCAGAGTTTGTTAGTTAAAAATTAGGTTGTTTAAGATTTGTTTTAGTGGGTTTAAGGTTTGTTTGGCCTTACTGTCTATATAAGGCAGGCAAGAGATTCATTGAGGGTTAAGCAGAAAAAAAAATTGATTTTTCCAAGAGAAAAGATTACCTTCAGCTGTAGCTGTGGCCGGAAACGTATTCCAGCTCGGTGGATCCTCTACAACAAGGGTATAGTATTCGATTAACAAGAAGAAATTGGTTATTTCACCCAAATCGTATATTCGGAGGTTATTTGTTTCAGTCAGTTTATGAATCCCATAACAGTAGCCGGACTATTTATTCGTGAATGCATCATGCCTTTCATTTTCAGTAATTGCGTTGCAGCTGTACCACCATTCAGTGGTCCTACAATTAATTAAGCTCTTCTTGATACATGCCCTCCTTCTGTGCACTCTCTAATTTAAGCTTATCTTAAACAACCTAATCTTAAACTTCAACTTCAGTTTTCGTGCTGGTACTAAAAATTGATTTGAGTGTGCTGATTAAGTTTATCTATCGATTAATTAGGTAGGTATTCGAACAACTGACGACCGGATATGGATGCATGGTGGCTAATAAGCATGATGATCCAAGACTAATTGACCAAATGAGAGCTTGGAATATTCCATAAAAATCCATGCATGGAGCCTACATGCCCATGTGAACAAGTGTACTACTGCTCACGGAGCACCGTTGCATTGCGGTAATGGAGCCTAGACAAACTTTCCAGGGGAATAAATAAGGCGAGAGGAAGGCATTGGTTCTTTTCATGTGCCTTGTTTTCTCCAATCATCAAAGGACGATGGTGCTGGGTACGTTCACACGCTTCAAAGATGGTAGGGGACAAATCGAATGCATTGTATGTGTGAGGAAGAAGCATCGACTCGCAAGCTAACATACCCTTTTCTTCCCTGGTGGACACTCTTTCTTTTCTTCCCCAGAAATAAAAAGATGTATTTTCATGCATGAAGAAAAAGGTTTGCCAATTGTGGTTAGGAAATATGGAATATAATTAACTACTCCATCCATCCCATTACAAGTGAGACTTTAGTATTTAAAATTTATCCATAAAGCATGTTCTTCTCGCTTTTCCATACAGCTATATCTCCAACTCTCCTACATACACCATCTCCCTTCCTTTTCTGTGCACTCTCTAATTTTTCATATCTCCTTAATTCTAAAATGATTTTCTTTTCAGAACGGATGGAGTTTGGATTTTAGCGCGTCGCATTTTCTATTGTACCTTCTGCTAATAATACTTCTGTGACATCGTTATGTTTAGCATTTTTCTTTCCCAATACATTCTTCGAGATTATGTCCCTGTTCCTTGAAAAAGAAGAGTTGCATCCAATAAAAATGAGTATATACTAATTATGCTATGGATGTGCGTTTTATTTCCTCCAAAGGAACTCATGTGAAAGGAATAATTATGCTACGAACAAATGATTCTGCTCAATTGCTAGTGCTGTTCGTACCTTACCTTCGTTGTATAGTCTTTTGTGGCCTAAAAGCAGTGGCATTCCTAGCGGATGGGCCATGTAAGCCACGGCATACCTAAAATTTTAGATATGTATAGAAATACATATAAATTATATAATTTTATATAGAACTTATACTTAAATTGTATATGTAAAAAATATTACGGCATACTCTCATTAAAATTCTAGATACGCCACTGCAAAAGTCGCTCCTCTTTTGTCAGTTCTTATGGTCTGCAGATCACACTTCCAATGCCAAGCACAGCGAGTCCTGGATCACTCCAGTGGCTTCCACTGAATGAGTTCACACAAGGTTTCCAATAGATGGCAGCAAACCACACGAAAACAATACTACCCACGTTCCAAAATATAAATATTTCTATGTTTGAACAAGGTCAAATTCTTTTAACTTTACTAATACTAATCCCGATACCCGTGCTAACACTACGATCTAAAAAATACTAGCTTAAGAAAATAATATATTAATATTAAAATTTGAAGTTTTTTATTTTTCACCATAAATTAGCAGATCGATGGCAGCTTGTGGTGGATCTACTCCCTCCGTTCTTTAATTGATATTGCCGTTGACTTCTACATTCAACTTTGACCATTCATCTTATTCAAAAAATTTATTCGATGTGTAAAATTTTAAGTTGTGCTTCAAATAATTATAATGATAAATCAAATTATATGAGATTTATAAAAAAAAATTGAATAAAACGAATAGTCAAAGTTGATATTAGAAGCCAACGGCAACATTAATTTAAGAATGGAGTGAGTAAGATTTTACAAAAGAGTATGCCGCTAAAAACATTTTATATACGATTTGCTAAAACTATTTACCAATTTATTAAGCAATTGTAAAAACTGCATGTATACCAAATCATTCCTCATCTAATCACTCCATGCATGTGCTGCCGCAGGGTATGCCGTTGGGCCACCGCATACCCTGTAGGTCCGCCCCATTATTGACAACATTTGGAAGTGATTTATTAGATAATTCGAAATAAATTTCTTTTGTTTTTCAACAAGTTTTATTAGATCTCATATATTTGTTCTACGTAGTTGTATTTTGTTAACTAACAATGATCTTCGTGAGCCCAAGATTTTTTAGAGATCCGAAAGAGCTCGTCTGTTACATTTGTAAGGAGTATATGTGAAGATATTTTATCCATCAGATCTATAAGAAGAGATAACTCTGAGTGCAATTTTTATGTGCGTGTAGTCTAATTCATCTCTATTGAAGATATTTTATCGTGTGTACCTAAAAAAGAAAAACTGTGCTTTTTAAAGAGTAAAGAAGAGAATATCTAGAAAATTACATAATTTCTAATTAAAAAATATATTTTTTATGAAAGCTTATTTCATGATAAATTAAAAAAATATAATTTTTATATGATAAAACATTATCAGTTATATATTATTAGTGGTTAAATTAATAAAAAATTGATTTTAGAACGGAGAAGCATGATTCTTTTGTCAAGAAAGACACGGTAACGATCCTTGTGGAAGTTTTGAAACAAGCGAACAGGTCTGAACAAGGCACGGATGCATTCTTAACTGAAGCATGTGAAATCTCGGCACCAGAATCAGCCAGCGTTATCTGAAACCATCCCAAAACCAGCCGCAGCTGTTTCTGACTGACACTGTTCACCACTGCTGCTCCCATGCCCGTTTTTTAAATTCCTACTATACTCCTAGAAAAGATTGAAGGTTCATGAGACTGCACCAGCGCCACACGCATTTGCATCTGTACAGGGGAACGAACGGGTTTGAAGAAGAAAACAGGCGCCGCTCATTTATTTAGCTGCAGATTTTTGCGCTTGGAAACTTGAAAGAACCAACAAACGGCCGGAGGCTTACGCTACTGTTTTATGTACTATAGATACATTAAACAGTTTTTATTCGAGCCGAACAAGCCAGGTTTGCAAATTTTTTTGAGCTTGTACTACTATAGCTATTGTAGCTACTGTAGCATAAGACCGAGCCAGTGCAGGCCGTGCCAAACGGGCCCTTAGAAACCGCGGCAGCACCAGCAAATGATCAAGAGCAAATTTCTTATTGGCTCTCAAAAACTTATTCATTCTCATATTTGTCTTTAAAATTTTTTAATTTTCTTATTTACTTTATTTTTAACTTTTCTTCCCTAATTCATCCTAAATATAATAATACATTTTTTTGTCCATCTAAATTGAAAAGGAGCAAAATACCTCTAAAACTAAGGGAAGTAAAATTTGATACTCTTAAACATGTTTGTGACTACATTGAACATAACAAAAAAATAATTTCCAAAATATGTTTTCATATTATTGAAATTATTTATTTTGTTATGAAAACATAAGTGTTTAAGAATATCAAATTTTACTTCTCTTAGTTTCAAAGGTATTTTGGTTTTTTAAACTTAGATGGAAAAATCTATTATTATATAACAGTTAGGAAGAATTAGGGAAGAAAAATTAAGAATGAGGGTGAATAAAGGAATTGAAAATTTTCGAGAATGAATAAAGAAATAGATAAATTTTTTAGAGCAAATAAAGAATTTACTCAATGATCAAAGGGGGTTTCTGGGGTACGGCTGCATCCACCAATTCATGGTTGTCCAGGACTAGGACTAGGAGTACCTGCATAAGTCCAGATTGTCATAAGCTCTGTATTAAGTACAAGTTGAAAAATAACACAATGTTTTTTAAGATATCCTCAGAACAAAAGAGAAACACTAGCAACTTGCAGAAATATTACGCAAAAAGTTGGTATGAAGATAGGCGAGCATAACGGATAAACATAAAACTTTTGTGCTTGTGTATTACTATGTGAAATGGAGGATCTTCAGAGGACCAACACAGTGGGCGCAATGTATAGGTATCCTGGATGGATCGGCTTTGAATTCGGGACAACAACCCGTGAGCAGTGAATGCATAAAGCGACCCATGAAAAAAGGCCTTCCCCAACGGCACGACGACAAACGGCCCATCACAATCGCGAGTTATGGATCGGAGGCTCCTGATTGATTGTTCTTAGCAGTAATGGAGGTGAACGGCGATGGTCCATGTTTCTCGGCGCCGGTCCTGAGATTCCAGGGGCTCGGGGGCGAACCAAGAGCGGGAGCCCTTATATATATAAAATTAAAAGTTGCTTATTTATATAGACTATCACTAACAATATAAAAATTAGTCAAAAACAAAATATTCATGTAATTATTTGTATAAATTATCTTAAAAGTTTCTTCTAAAATTTCTTGCTGTGAATTCACTGACCATGCTATCGATTTCAACCTCATTCAATAATTTTTTTCTCAATGCATACAGTGGCCAAACCATTCAACTATTCTTGAGACATTGTGGACCTTAAATAATTCTTTAACGATTTCAACTTTGAAAAACTTGTTTCTGTTGATGCAACAGTGACTGGTACTGTAAATAAGATCCGATATACAATAGAAATATTAGGATAACAATCTATTTCTGTGATGTACTCAATAAGATCCGATATGCAACAGTCACTAGTACTGTAAAATGCAAATTGTTGTTCATAAGGGTGGAGCAAGAGGAAACCAATTTCGTCATGTTGAACCTCATCAAAGGATATTTGAACTTGATGAGTATGACATCAAAGCAATGAACAATA
>BCLG01000759.1:28061-49957 GCA_001602295.1 Zoysia matrella | reverse complement strand
CCTGAGATAGCAATGATGTTGCAAAAGTTAAAGCAGTCAGTTTTGGCGTCCTTATAATTTATATGATTCTTTCAGGTTCCAAGATGGGAGCCTCATGCCTAATCTCTACATCTTAAAAAACACAGTTTTTCTTTTCTATGTACAAACAGTAAAATATCATCAAAAAAGATGAGTTAGACTAGGTGTACATGAAAATACATTTAGAGTTATCTTTTTTACAAATTTGATAGATAAAATCTCTCTACAGACACCCTTTACAAATCTAACGGATAAATTATTCCGGATCTCCCAAATTTTAGGCGCACACGAGCCATTGTTTGTTAACAAAATATAAATATAACCAGAACAAATATATGAGCCAAGGAAAGTTGTTGAAAAACAAAAAAAATCATTTTAATATTAATATATTATTTCTTAAGTTAATATTTTTTTAGACCGTAACATTAGCACTGACATTGCGACTAGTTCTCTAATTGCACAGGAGATATATTTTTCAACGTTCCACATGTTTCCTTCCAGAAAAAAAAATAGTCTAACAAACATCAGTTTTGGTCAGTTGAGTTGCCCAATGTTAATTGTTCGGTTCTTTAGAATTTGAGAAAGCTGGAGCCCAAAGGTGGACTCCAGTATTTGAGAAGTGAGTTAATCTGAGGCATGTCTGCAAGACGACTTTGGCTTTTATGACAATCGTGAGAAGATGATGAAACAGAAGGAAAGCTTCTTTAACTGAAGGAAAGCTGAACCCCGAAAAGACCATGCTTTCCTCACGTGTCCAAAATATCAAGAACCCATGATCCCATGACTATGCCTAAAAAGGACCTTTCCCATGCGTATCCCCCCCCCCCCCCCTCCCCCTCTCTCTCTCCTCACCATGTGCCTCCTGTTTGTTTTTTGTTTACAATAATCAGAAAATCCACCGGCATTGGCTTTTAAGTAATAAACATACAGTAAATATTAGTTTAGTTCAACCCGGTCTTGTCGGCAGGTAGCTAGTGGCTGCTAGTGGACCTTTTCTTTGGTTATCTTGTCATGAGAAGGGAGAAGCACTATGAAAACATAAGAGAGTACACTCTGTTCTGAAATTATTGCCATTGGTTAGTTCAAAATTGAATCAGTTTGTGATAACTATTTTAGAATAAGGCAACATTGCGTAAGTCAAAGTAAAGAAGTTTACATTTGCCTAGATAATTTTTTTTTTCTGTTTGTATCCATTTCGGATTTTGATTAGGTCAATCAGAAACTGAGTAAGAAATTATACTTCACCAACTTACGGAATAAGAAAAAAAACTAAATAGTACTCTCTCGGCCCCAAAATAAGTGTATTTCTAGACCTTTTAGATATTGCCGTTTAATATTCATCTTATTAAAAAGTTATGAAAATATTATTTATTTTATTATTAGAAAAACTTTAAGTATGATAAGTTTGTTTTCATATTTTCAAATATTTTAAAAATAAGATCAATAATTAAATGTTGATTTCTAAAAATAAAAAATCACTTATTTTAGGACAAGGGGAGTATTGATTCAGTTCAGTAGGGCCTTTACTATCTAACACGTGTCCCAAACTCATCGATCAATTACTGCTTAATTTGAGTGCAGATATAGTGCTCCTCCTTTGGATAGTTGTAGACCATGTGCCCCCCCCCCCCCCCACCCTGATAATGGGTTGTAGGCCATGCTTGAAGCAACAACAAAAGGCACCACCCCATCTTTCATAAAGAGGGCTCCGGCAACAAGTTAGCTAGCTAGGAAAAGTGGCTTTTGGCAAGATCCCCAAACAAGTAGAACTCCTTTGGCACCTAAATGGACTCCTCTCACCGTGAGTGAAGACCGAGAATTTTTGAATTTGATAATAGGCGAGGCCAATCGCCTTCCTGGGAATGTATTGACACCTAAAAATTACAGGGCTACCGGAGTGTCTGCCACGTTGTCAAAGTGTCCGGTGAGTTCTCTCAGGTTTGGACCCTTGGCCCACTGAAGTATCCGGCATGTTGCCGGAGTGTCCGGTGAGTCCTCTCGGATTCAGGCACTTGGCCCACCGGAGTATCCGACACGCTGCCGGAGAGTCCGGTGAGCCCTTTTGGGTTGGGGCACTTGGCCCACCGGAGTATTCGACGCGCTGCTGGAGGGTACGGTAGGCCCTCTCGGGTTCCTGGAATTACACGACGGAACCACCGACATCTTACCGAAGACTCCGGTGATCGGAGTATCCGACACTTTACCGAGTCTTTGGTAATGCCGATTTAGGAAGGGTTTCAGTAGATTAATTTTAATTTCTTTTCTAATTTGTGGGATTAGTTGCCTTGCGGGATAAGATCATCCCACCTTTATAAAACAGAGGCCCATAGCCGATTGAGGATCATCCCAATCGATCAAACCATTTTCCTTTACATTTCGTTCTTCTTGAAACCCTAATCCCCTTACTCAAACCTCGTGCTGTTCTTTCTTCGTCTCAGTAACGACCGAAGGCGATCTGGCTAGCTTGACCGAGCCCGGCTCAACCCTAGGATGATCCTCCTTCGACGGGGTCCCTCTCGAGGCGGGGTTGTATAGGTGTCGCCCAAACCCGACGTTGAAGAGACGCCGGCATTCCCGCACAGGGACAAGCGAGCGGTGTGTTAGCCCGGACCCGATTTCGGCGTCAACACACTTTTTGGCGACTCCGCTGGGGAACGAGTGATTCCAGTTGCACAAACCTAATTGTCGTTTTTCATCATGAGCTCCGAGATCTCCACGACGAATGTCGTCCTGCAGTCCTTGGTGAAATTGCCCGAGGAGGCGCACAAGGCGTTCCTACAACGCCGGAAGGCCTCCGAGGAGGCGCGCAAGGCGCGCGAGGGGGAAACTACAGGAGTACTTGGCGTGTTTCAAGAAAGACCGCCAAGACGCAATCTCTCAAGTGAAGGAGCCTGTTCTTTTGACCGTCAACGACGATGCGGCCATGGGTGCTGCCAATGTAAAGACATCTTCGCACCCTCCCGTTACTTTTGAAGACCTTTCATATTATTTTGCCGACATGAAGAAGGTCTTAACGAACGATATGCAATACACGATTTAAGAAAACATGTCTAAGTCAAAAAATGTTAGTATTTCGTCATCGTCTCATGTTACACATGTTGGTCCTACTATTAGTGCATGGCGGCCACTATGTCTAGTGTAGAACAACCTCCGTATGGCATGCCGTTGGACCCGTTTAGTGGGCAAACTAGTTTTTCATCTCATGTGCAAACTAACGCATTTGTAGTGTCTTCCGCTAGCGTAGAGCCAATCACTAACATCCCTAATCCGGTCACGTGTCGATTGAATGAATTGGCTAATTTTGTTCCTCCTTACCGTACCATCGCATATAGCACACCACCTATCTCACCAAGCGGTACAGGAATCCCTCATGGCTCTGGCCCTAATGAGTTGTTTAGGGCCATGAAGACTAGCATACACCGTCCATTATCGAGCACATCTACTAGACCACCCATTGCCAACATAGAGGAGTGTATGACGCGCATTAAGGAGGACTTAAATAAATAATTCCGTGAGACGCTAGGGGTAGACCTCAAGGAAAGAGACCGGATATATCAAAAACCGTACCCCTCATATTTTGATTCGGTCCCATATCTCGTTGGATGAGTGTTCTAGACTTCGTCAAATTCAGTGGCGAAGATAGCAAAACCACTTGGGACGCCTTGAAAGTATGTGGCATAACCAGGAGAAGCGGGTTTTAGTGAGGCCTTGAAAGTATGTTTGTTTTCTTTATCACTAACCGGAACCGCTTTCTCTTGGTTTTCATTATTGTCCCCGGGGTCTATATACACGTGGGAGTCTTTAGAGCGCAAGTTTCATGACCATTTTTATTCCGGAGACAACGAATTAAAGTTGTCACATTTGACATCGGTTCGGCAAGTGAAAGACGAACCCGTCATTGATTATCTTCGGCGGTTTAGAGATATTAAAAACCGATGCTTTAATTTAATAATTTTTGAAAAAGACTTAGCCGATCTAGCTTTCAGTGGATTACAGTCCCATCTTAGGGAGAAGTTGGAGGGGTACGATTTTCTTACACTCACCTCCAACAAAGGCTTTGGCTCAAGAAAGCCGAAGTAAAGAGATAAAACATGATTATAAGACCCGTCACAGCGCACACGTAGTGAAATATGATTCGGATAGCTCTGATGATGATTCTAATGACATTTTGGCTGTCGAGTTCGTTTGGCCATCCAAGGCCAAATCATTTGCTTGTGATTCGCTCAAACCGGTTCATAAGAATCGGAAAGACGACGTGAAATACACCTTCGATGTAGCTAAATATGACAAAATATTTGATGAGCTACACAAAGGTGGGTACATTAAGATTTCATATACTTTACCTCCGGTGGATAAGATTAAGCGTAGAGCATATTATAAATGGCATAATTTTTATTCTCATGCTACTAATGATTTCAATGTTTTTCGTCGATAGGTCCAATCGGCCCTTAATGAGGGACGATTGAGTCTTATGAAGATGCAGATCGACAAGCACCCGTTCCCCGTCAACACTCTCGAGCTCAAACCCAAGGTGTTGATTCGACCTCATCAAGCCGATACAACTAAGGGGAAGAACGTGATTATCGGAGACGAGATGCCTATTTCTCCGAGTGAGAAAGAGGCCTCTAAGAAGGTGGTGCTCGAAAAGTTCCTCGATGGTCAAGAGTCTCTCAAAGTCACCATCCAAGGCTCGAGACCCGAGGGGCAAGCTCCACAGCCCAAGATGATAAAGCCGAAGAATCCGAAGGTGGGCAAGTGGAAGGTAAACCAAGGCAAAGCCACAGATTGGAAGATGGAGCCCAAAAGCGCCTTCGACTGTCTCATGATTAAGTACAAGAATCAAAAAATCGATTTGAACAATTGGTCTATGAAGCGATTAAGATCACCACCTAGGGGAGGCAGCCCACCTAGGAAGGAGATGAGGCCAACCATGAATGTGCACGGGTCTCCTCCTTTTTCTTCACATGGGTTCGGAGCGCCGCCACCGTGGTTCCATCCTATGCCTTGCCCACCGTTTCTGGTGTGGCATCCGTACTTGGGATCTTGGATGCCCATGCCACAGATGCTCATGCCACCGATGCCCGTTTCACTGATGCCATACCTGCCATTTCATCCGGGGTGGAACGAAACGAGAGGAGATGTCTTCACAAGGCTCTCCAACTCTACTCCGGATCGGACGGATTCTCGATTGATCAAGGATCAAGGAGGGAGCTCCACCACCGCGCTCAAGCAAGAATGACGCCCGAAACAAGGTAACGAACCCGCTCCTTCCACTTTTGTCTGTCAAGAGAGTGCATCCGGAGGTGTCGTGAAAATCGGCACATCCGATGTCAAAATCGGGGGAGTCTTCACAGAACCGATCACTTTGAATGATCTAGTCAAAAAAGCCTCCCATGATCATGAAGCTAGCAGCAGCAAGAGCTCCTCTAAGTACACACAACTGAGGTGGTGTCCGCCTGGCTTGACCCGCACTCAAAAGAGAAAGCTCCAAAGGCTGCGCCTCCTGAAGATGCGAGAGGAGGAGGCGGAGAAGAAGAAGGACGAGGTCTTCAACGAGATCAAGCCGATGGTCCCTCAAGGTAAGCAATGGAGAGTCAAAGAACCTGAGGTTCCTACTCCACCGGTGACGAAGAAAGCGGTGGCTACTCCGAAATCACTAGGTTTGGCTGACGCCGTGTTGGCAGAGGAATCTATAGCGCCTTCGCCCATGGGAGACGTCGACATGTACGAGTTCGATGACGATGACCTCTTGGACTACGAGTCTACACCACCTCGAGAAGGTATGGACATCAACACTATTTGCTTGTCTCTTTCTGATTACTCTTTGGTAGAGGAAGAAAAAGTCATGGCATAATTCGACTTTGGGTCAAAAAGTGCTATCTTTGAGAAGCCCAAAGAATCGAAGAACCATTTGAAATCTCTCAATGTGAGAGATCATATCAATGGCACACCGATTTCTCGCATGCTTGTAGATCGCGGTGCGATTGTTAATCTAATGTCATATTTTTTGTTTAAGAAGCTAGGTAAGGCCGATGATGAGCTCATCCGGATCAACATGACTTTGAACGGTGTGGGAGGATGAGACACTATTGAGGCTAAAGGGGTCGCTTCTATGGAGCTCACCGTTGGGAGAAAGACCATGGCTACCGCTTTCTTTGTCGCCGATGTGCGCGGTAGTTGTAGCTTGATCTTAGGGCGTGATTGGATTCATGCCAAAAGATGTGTCCCCTTTACATTGCATCAATTTTTGATAAAATGGGTCGGTGATGATGTAGAAGTTGTGCATGTGGATGCATCTGCTTGTGCTGCTATAGCTGAATCATCTTTTTTGCCACATGACACTGTCAAGTGCTTGATTGGTTTGGACTTGACGGATTATGATTTTCTTAGTGTGACTAGAGATGGTTTTGTACCTATCATTGTAAAGCCGATGGAAAATTGGCTCAACAACATAATGTGATTTAATAGAGTCTAATCTTGATTGGTTGCAAAAGAGAGTGAAACACTATTGATCTAACACGAACGATATGTGCGAAGCTATAGAGGAAATAGAGGACATGGATAAGTTAGGACAAGGATTCACATCGGCCGATCCTCTTTAGGAGATGAACCTTGGCAGCGATGATAACCTTAACATGGATAAGTCATGACTTTTGGGTTAAAGAATGCGAGTGCCACATATCAAACAGCCACAAACTTTATCTTTTATGATTTGCTTGGTGTCATCCTGAAGGTTTACATAGATGATGTGGTGATCAAATCGGCCGCTTTAGATTTCCACTTGGCCGATTTAGAACTCGCTTTGGACCGAATGCGTCGTTTCGGTTTAAAAATAAACCCGCTCAAATGTGCTTTTGGTGTATCAGTCGAAAAGTTTTTAGGCTTTATAATTTATGAAAAGGGCATAAAGGTAGATACTAAAAAGATAGAAGCAATTAGGAACATGCAAGCGCCTACATGTAAGAGAGAGTTGCAAAGTTTCTTAGGGAAAGTGAATTACTTGAGGCGATTTATTTCTAACTTATCGGAAAAGATTAATGCATTTACTACTATTCTTCGGCTAAAGAATGAAGCCGAATTCACTTGGAGGAAAAAATAGCAAGAAGATTTTGAGAGGATCAAAGAATACTTGTTTTCACCACTGGTTCTTAGGGCGCCTAAGGGAGGAGTCCCTTTTCGTCTTTATATAGCGGCGGAAGATGATGTGGTTGGTGTTGTTTTGACATAAGAAGTGGAAGAAAAAGAGTACGTGATCACCTATGTGAGCCGACGGTTGGTGGATGCGAAAACAAGGTACACTCTCATCGAGAAGTTATGTTTTTTCTTGTATCATGCTTGCACCAAGTTGAGACATTATTTGCTATCTAGCACTTGTGTGGTTGCTTGTCAAACCGATTTTATTAAGCATATATTGCATAGGCCGATTTCTAGTGATAGGCTTGGTAAATGGGATTATGCATTGATTGAATATGATTTCACTTATGAATCATTAAAATCAATGAAAGACCAAATTGTTGCTAATTTTATTGTTGAACATTGAATTGATTTAGAGCATGATCTAGATGTTGGTTACGTTTCTTTCACCCCTTGGAAGTCTCTCCTCATGATGCACACTTTGAATTCTCAAACCGATTAGAGTATGATTGCACCAATAATCAAGTTGAATATGAGGCATTGTTGTTCGGTTTGTAGGTATTGGAGTCCATGGGGTTAAGCATGTAGAGGCTTTCAGTGATTCATTGTTAGCAGTGCAACAAATTTCTGCAAATTTTCAATACTTAAACAGATCATTGAATGTCATCTTAGACAAATACTTAGACATCATTAGAAGGATGGATGAGTTCAACATACATCATGTGTCTAGGCTAAAAAACGGTAAAGCCAATGAGTTGGCTCAGCAAGCATCGGGTTACAATGTTAGTAAAGGTAGATTTTCAATCAATAAGAAACTGATGCTTGAGGTGTTAGAGCTAAACCATTCAGATGCTAACACGTCCAACCGTGATAGTGCCGAATCAGTTGATTGGAGTTCACCCATAGTTTCATAATTCATAGTCCCATTCGAAGTGTGGTAGGAAGGTTCGGCATGTAGCTTTCAAATATACTTTGATTGATGGTGAATTATACCGCTGAACGGGAGATGATTTACTCTTAAAATGTTTGGGTGATGATGAGACCAAAGTAACTATGAGGGAAGTACATGAGGGTATTTGTGGTACGCATCAATCGGCTTCAAAAATAAAATGGTTGTTAAGGAGGGCTGGATTTTATTGGCCAACCATGATTATCGATTGCTACCGTTACTACAAATGATGCGAAGAGTGGCAAAGGTTTGGAAACATTCAATTGGTACTCACAGCCATGATGAACCCTATTATAAAACCACGAGGATGGGGATTGGACTTCATAGGGCAAATACAACCTCCATCTTCGAAGGGACATCATTTCGTGTTGGTAGCGACGGACTACTTCACCAAATGGACCGAAGCGGTGGCTCTCAAGAACATGATGCACAAAGAGGTAATTGAGTTCTTTACCGAGTATATCATTCATAAATTTGACATACCTCAAACTTTAACTACCGACCAAGGTTCTTCCTTTACGTCCGATCATGTTAAAAGAGTTTGTCGAATCCTACGGGATTAGGATACTCAATTTATCTCAATATTATGCTCAGACCAATGGTCAGGTCGAGTCTAGTAATAAAATATTGATTAAACTTATTAAGAAAAAGATAAAGGACCATCCTACAAGGTGGCATGAAGTCCAATCTGAGGCTTTATGGGCTCATCGGATATCTAGGCATGGAGCAACTAAGGTAACACTCTATGAACTCGTGTATGGACAAGAGGTCATTTTACCCGTCGAGGTAAATCTGAGAGCTCTAAGATTAGCTAAGCAAAATGGCTTATCTTCCAGTGAGTATAGGACATTAATGCTAGACAATATTGATGAAGTCACCGATAAGCATTTGAGTGCTTTGAGAGAGATTGAGAAAGATAAAGTGCGAGTTGCTAGGGCCTACAATAAGAAGGTGAAAGTCAAAACTTTTCGGGTGGGCGAATTGGTTTGGAAAACTATTCTGTCCGTAGGCTCAAGTAGCAACAAGTTCAAAAAATGGTCTCCTAGTTGAGAAGGGCCATATAGAATAGTAAAAGTCATCGCCGGAAATGCATACATGTTGAAGGATGTTCAAAGGAAATCATTACCTAGGGGCCTTAATGACCGATACTTGAAAAAGTTATCATCAAGTATATGGCAAGAAGCGTAAGAGAAAAGTAGCCGATGTGAAGAACATCGTTGCCAAAGTTGATGCAATGGCCGATGAGTCAAGAAAATCATCGCCCTTAGAGGTTTTTGGGTGCTTAAATGTTTTATGGTGTAGGAACTTCACCAAAAAACAGGGGGATATATGTTGACACTCAAAAATCACAGGGCCATCGGAGTGTCCGGTGTGCCCTCTCGGGTTCGGACACTTGGCCCACTAGAGTATCCGGCACGTTGCCGGAGTGTTCGGTGAGCCTTTTCGGATTCGGGCACTTGACTCACCGGAGTATCCGGCACGTTGTCGAAAGGTCCGATGAGCCATCTCGGGTTGGGGCACTTGGCCCACCGAAATATCCGGCACGCTGCCAGAGTGTCCGGTAAGCCCTCTCGGGTTTCCGGAATTACACGACAGAACCATCGGCATCTTACCGGAGACTTCGGTCACCGGAGTATCCGACACTTTACCAGAGTTTCCGATAATGCCGATTTAGGCAGGTTTTCAGTAGATTGATTCTAATTTCTTTCTTAATTAGTGAGATTAGTTGCCCTGCGAGATAAGATCATCCCACTTCTATAAAACAGAGGCCCATGACCAGTTAAGGATAATCCCAATCGATCAAACCATTTGCCTTTACATTTCGTTCTTCTCCAAACTCTAATCCCCTTACTTGAACCTCGTGCTGTTTTTCCTTCGTACCAGCGACGATCGAAGGCGATCCTGCTGGCTTGACCGAGCCCGGATCAACTCTAAGATGATCCTCCTCCGACGGAGTCCCTCCCGAGGCGGAGTTGTCTAGATGCTGCCCAAACTCGGCGTTGACGAGACGTCGGCGTTTCCGTACACAGACGTGCGAGCGATGTATTGGCTCGGACCCGATTTCAACGTCAACAGAATGCCTCACAAAGTACCCCCCCCACCCCCTGCCGAAAGGCGAGGGGCAATGGAGTAACAGAAAGAACAAGAGGATAGGGGAGAGCATGCCCTCCAAAAGGCTAGGCTGCTGCGCCCTCTCTGGAAAGGTGTGGCCTGAAGTCAGGGAGAAAGCGCAAACTTTCCATCCACCATCTGACAGATGAATCTGCTAAGTGTTCACAATGACATGTTTTGATCTGTATGTGAAATGATGTACTATGAAGTAGCAGCTTTGGTCTTTCATCCCCTCTGCTTTCTTGCACCCAAAGTCTTTTCAGTTAACTGTACCATGCATCAGGATTCAGGGCAACCGCTTCACTATGATCGTTCACTGCCAACTCTACTATAATTCACCTTGGAAACTCTTTACTCAACTAGGGTGAACAACATGATGTGCACCTTCTGATGTGTGGTATAGTATTCGATTAACAAGAATAAAATCGGTTTCTCGCTGAAATCGTATTTTCAAAGGTTACTTGTTTCATTCAGTCTATGAAGCCCATAATAGTATCCTGACTATTTATTCGTGAATGCACCATGCCTTTCATTTTCAGTAATTGCGTTGCAGCTTTACCACCATATTCAGTGGTCCAATGAATTAATTAAGCTCTTCTTGAAACATGTCCTCCTATCCGATTTAAACTTCAACTTCAGTTTTCGTGCTGGTACTATAAACTGATTGAGTGTGCTGATGAAGTCTATCTATCGATTAGGTATTCGAACAGCTGATGACTGAATGTAGAATTATAGATGCATGATCCATGTAGGAAAAACAAGCAAGAAAAACCACCAAAAACTTCTCTCTGTTTTTTTTCTTCAATCATTTTGCTTGTCACCTTAATCTTTGTTCGTTATATACTGGCACAAATCTATGTTCACCCAAGAAAAAGAAGAGGAAAAATACACTCCAGTACAGTCTCTAGAAGAGGAGCAAATAAAAGTTAATTGGTGGCTAATAAGCCTGATGATCCAAGACTAATTAACCAAATGAGAGGTTGGAATATTCCATAAAAATCCATGCAAGGAGTCTACAATCTACATGCCCATGTGCAAGTGTACTGCTCAGGGAGCACCGTTGCATTGCGGTAATGGAGCCTAGACAAACTTTCCAAGAGAATAAATAAGGCCAGAGGAAAGCATTGGTTCTTTTCATGTGCCTTGTTTTCTCCAATCATCAATGACGATGGTGCTGGGTACGTTCACACGCTTCAAAGATGCATGGTGGGGACATATTGGAGTGCATTGTATGTGGGAAGAAGAATCATCAGTTCTTAGGTTACCAGGCCCTTTTCTTCCCTAGTGGACACTCTTTCTTTTTTTTTCCCCTTCAAATAAAAAAATTGTGTATTCTCTCCGTTCTTAAATTAACGTCGCTGTTAACTTCTAATATAAACTTTGACCATTCATCTTATTCAAAAAAATTAGTTCAGATGTGTAAAATTTTAAGTTGTGATTCAAATAATAATAAAAATATATAATATTTATCAAAAAAAAATGAATAAAGAATGGTCAAACTTGATGTTAGAAATCAATGTCAACATCAATTTAAGAACGGAGGGAGTATATAATTCATGCATGAAGAAAAGGGTTTGCCAATTGTGGTAAGGAAATATGGAATATATTTAACTACTCCATCCATCCCATTACAAGTGAGACTTTAGTATTTAAAATTTATCCCACAAAGCATGTTCTTCTCGCTTTTTGATACAATTATATCTCCAACTCTCCTACATACACCATCTCTCCGTTTTCTGGGCACTCTCTAGTTTTTCATATCTCTTTAATTCTAAAATGACTTTCTTTTCAGAACGGATGGAGTTTGGATTTTAGCGCGTCACATTTTCTCTTGTACCTTCTCCTACGAGTAATACTTCTGTGATATCGTTATGTTTAGCATTTTTCCTTCCCAATATATTCTTCGAGATTATGTCCCTGTTCGTTGAAAAAGAAGAGTTCCATCCAATAATAACAAGGAGAATTTTAATTAGCATATATATACTAATTACGCTACAAAATTATGCTATGAATGTGCGTTTTATTTCCTCCAAACGAACTCATGTGAAAGGAATAATTATGCTACGAACTTTTTCGTTGATCCGTTTGCATTTTTCCTCGTTTTGACAAATGATTATGCTCAGTTGCTAGTACTGCTGGTACCTTAGCTTCGTTGATAGCCTTTTGTGGCCTGCAAAAGTTGCTCCTCTTTTGTCTGTTCTTATGGTCGGCAGATCACACTTCCAATGCCAAGCACAGCGAGTCCTGGGTCACTCCAGTGGCCTCCACTGAATGAGTTCACACAAAGTTTCCCATAAATGACAACGATCAGCAGCAAACCACACGAAAAACAATATGATTCTTTTGTCAAGAAAGACACGGTAATCGATCCTAGTGGAAGTTTTGAAACAATCGAACAGGTCGGAACAAGGCACGGTTGCTTTCTGAACTGAAGCATGTGAAATCTCGGCACCAGATTCAGGCAGCGCGGCGTTCTCCGAAACCATCCCAAAACCAGCAGCAGCAGTTTCTGACTGGCACTGTTCATCGCTGACTGCTCCCATGACGATTTTTTTTTTAATTCCCACTATAGGAGAGATTGTAGGTTTATGAGAGTACTGCACCAGCGCCCCACGCATTTGCGTCTGTACAGGGGCACGAATGGGCTTGAAGGAGAAAACAGGCGCCGCGCATTTATTCAGCTGCAGATTTTTGCGGTTGGAAGAACGAACGAACAAACCGGCCGGAGGTGCTGATTCAGAAACCGCTGCAGCGCCGGCAAATGATCAAAGGGGGTTTATGGGGGTACGGCCGCGGAAAAAAAATCTATAGTATAGATGCTAAGTGGCATCAGATATTAATTTTAGTTTATATGAGATTATAAATAGTTAATATAAGCACTGATTAAATAATATTGATACCCGATGTTAGGTAACCCGTAGTTGTTCGTAGTTGTCCATAGTATCGATGACACAGATTTTTTTTCCTATGGCTGCACCATCAATTTATAGTTGTCCATAGAGATGCAAATGGATACTGTACAGGTAGTTGTGAGTCATGTATACTTAGGTGGTTAATTTGTATGGATGAAATAAAATTATAGTTTATTTAAGAGATTTTTTGAGTTATGAGCCGACCTATAAATTTGAAAACTTGCATCCCTAGTTGTCGAGTACCTCTGTATAAATCCAGATTGTCATAAGCTCTGTACTAAGTACAAGTTGAAAAATACCACAATGCATCTTACTGTAAGATATCTTCAGGAAAAAAGAGAAACACTAGCAATGCAAATCTTACTTGCAGAAATATTACGCAAAAAGTTGGTATGAAGATAGGCGAGCATAACGGATAAACATAGAAATTTTGCTCTTGTGTATTACTATGTCAAATGGAAGAAATTTGAGAGGAGCAATACTATGTGAAATGGAGGATTTTTCAGAGGAGCAACGCATGCAGTGGGCGTAATCTATTCCTGGATCCGCTTTGAATTCAGGACAGCAGCTGGTGAGGGGAGTGAATGCTTAAAGCGACCCATCAAAAAAGGCCCTCCCCAACGGCACGACGACAAATGGGCCATCACGGTCGCGAGTTATGGATCGGAGGCCCCTGATCATTGATGGTTCTTAGGAGTCATGGAGGACGGTGAACAGCGATGGTCCATGCTTCATTGCTTCACAACCATCTCCCTGTGCAGGGAGGACTGTGATTGCTGAAGGCTACTATACTGTTATTAGCTTAGAATCTGAGTGGTACCAGTTGCACGTGTGTCATGGTTGATGCCGCTGTTCCTTGGTGAGTTGTGCTTGGCGTACATGATGAAGACTTAAGAACATAGACATCACACCTTCTCTAGCTTAGGATGGAACCTAGAAGAAGTTCATGCATTAGATTAACAGTAGTACATGATCATTATCTAAAAAAAAAATATTAACCGCACATGATGATACAATCCTACATCATACTGAACATGATATACTCCCTCTATTCAGTTTTAACTGCCCTTCTAGCATTCGGCGCACGAAACAAAATTAGACCCTGCTACCCCTCTCGGAAGCACTAGGGATCAGTGCTGCAGTGGTTCGAATAGACGATGGACTGGCTCCTACTGGCACATAAATTGAAGAGAGTAAGAGAAAAAGTGGAGTCTTTTACTTAGGAGTAGCAATAGAAGTTGATGGTTGAAGTTATGTTGTAAAGCAAGAATGAAATTTTTTTAGAAACATAATTTAAATGCTAGAATGACAGATAAAAAATAAACTGAGGGAGTACTTTCTTTTAGGGAACAATGACCGGTCGATCGAATGATGCAAAATTGGAGTTTAGTTTGTTAAAAAAAATCTTCTGAAGGATTATCCGATTTCGCAACTATCATTATTTACAACGTAGAAATCAAAATATAACAGTCGTATTTCCAAAAGGGAGCTGAGGATTGCAGTGTCAATTCAATTTCCGTGGTGCTCAATGGAAGGCCCGTATGAGCGTGTCCTACCCCTTTGTATGTTGGTTTGGGCTGTGCAGTTCTTTGGGCCCGTTTCAGCAGAGAGGTTGATAGGAACCTGATCCACACTCGTATGACCCATTTTACTTGGGACAATTACAAAACTGCCTCTATTTTAAGTGCTAATTCTGAAAATGGATCTCTTTTTGAGATTTTACAAAATGGATCTGTTTTTTAATCCAAAATAATGAGTTGCCCTTATAAATAGCATTATGTTATCTTCTAGTTTTAACGGTGTTAGATAGGACCAAAATGCCCTTGCCGATTTCCTCTGGTTCATATGGGCTGTTGCTACTTGCCCCAAATGAAAGCAAGAACACTTGCTGATTGACAATAAAAGAATATGAACTAAAATAGCATTATGGCCGGAGCACAAATATTCAACTCACAATACAGAATTGGTTTAGATTACACCAACGAACATTCGTCCTACCAGCGCCTTACGGAGCAGAGGGGGGGTAGAGGCACCTGAGCAGGAGGCATCATTACTTGAGGAGAGGGGGCGATAGCACTTGGAGGAGGGAGGCTGGAGGCACACCTACAGCAGGAGGGGCGGCACTTGGAAGAGGAGGTGAGCCACAGGAAGGAGACAAGGCTGCACGCGAGAGAGAGAGAGAAGGCATCGATTTCTTTCTATCACGTTCAGGCATGGGCACTATTGTCCTTCTCCTATGCATCCTAAGCAAAACTAAAATGTAAACAGCTTTAGACTAACAGAATGTTAATTTCCTAAGAAATTTGTGATTTTTAGTGGTATTTTCTGAAGGTCCAAACTTTCAGTGGTATTTTTTGAAAGGCAGCAACTTTCAGTGTTAGAGAACCAATTTTCCCTATTCCGTTATGTGCTCTAAATGGTGTTAAATTCCATGCAAAATAAGCTTGTAGTGTTGAGCCATAGAGCTGCTCGTGATAAGTCATGCTCCGACCAAACCAAATCAAGACATCCGATCCTAAGCACATTAGTGTCTCGATCGAGTCACCACTAACATAACCAATTAACCATGCCAAATCACCGAGCTAGCATAATAATTATATAAAAATCAAAACTTTAAATCCAAACCAGCAGCAAAAGCATGTGAAACTGCATGGAAACCTAGTCGCATAAAGCGGGTCCATCAACCGTTTATGGACTACCGACCTTGCTATGTAACAGCAATATCGCAAGGCTTGGACTAGATGTAACACCAGTTTTTGTCACTTGAAAACAAATCTGTCAAGGCATCAACCTTGATGTGTATTGAAAATATGGGTAGATATTCGATATGGGTACAGACATATTTCGATAATAATAATAATATAAGATTTGGAACTTGCAAATATCAAGGCTGTACAAACCAAAGCAGCACAAAAATAGAATCTGGCAATATTGCTATGAATAGAATACCTTCATCTGATCCAATGCATCCTTGATTCACTTCTTTGCCCATGTCGACTTGCTAGAAGCTAGAAGGCCAGCCATCATATTGTATTAGATCATTACTTGCAGACTTTGATGAAAATTTGATACCCACAGATGATATGAGGGTTCAGGGATTAAACAAATTGTGTAGACCGCAAGCAGACTGCAAAATTGTATGATTCCATAGTTAAACCAGTATAATACAACATGTATTGTATTCTATAATAGTTATGATAGTAATTTTCTTATAAAAAATTGATTAACTTATACTGCGGTCACACATTATTGTGTAAGTTATTGAAAAGTAAGTGTTGATGGAGAATATGCACCAGATCTAATTAAAGAGCAAGAACATGACCATGAAAAATATCTCTTGCCGTTTCTTTGTTTAAAAGAAAAAAAAGGAGGGAAAAGTGTTGGTTTCTCACCAGGTTTTCTGAAAAAGCTACACGTGGGATGAAAAATCATGTTAGATCATCACAACAAAATCCAGGGAATTATTTACAGATGGGGAATAATAACTGAAAGAAATTCCAATATAACTTCAAACAAAAATATTCTACTAAATATTATGACAGGCTATAAAATATAAGCAGAAGAGCAAAATACAGAAATGCTTAGCTTCAGTTCCAACCACCAATTACTCTACCAAATAATATCTGTTCAGTTTGTGCATACATATGGGGCTAGGAAAGTGCAATGTGTTTCTTACCTGCTTCGATCCATCAGTCAGGCGCTTGCAGGGTAGCCGGAGTTCTGTCATTTCAAATTTTTTTAGGACCTGCCTTAAATAAATGAGTAGCTAAGGAAATTTATCTATGTTTTTCTTCAACATGGTTGAGCTAGTAGTACATGGTTCCTGGTAGCTCCGATCAGCTTGATTGTTCATATCAGCACTTGTGGAGCTGATGCAAAGATGAAGCACATCTTAACATCACTAAATTTTCAGAGTATCTTTCAAATCCCCCAATCGTATGTCGACCTCTCTGTTTGTTCACTCTTGATAAAAAATAAATAAAGAGAGCCTATGATATTTCGAGACACAAAAGCAAAGGCGACAGCTAAATGAAAATTGGTAATTCCAGATCAAATCTAAAAGAGAGTATGGTTTGCTGATATGCTACATGGAAACACATTTGACTGCTACGAATGCATGATCTATATGAATTGCCGTGATGCTGAAATCCAATTGTGAGCTGTAACCGAGTGGAATAGCGGCTTCCAACATTACGGAACCGAAGGGAGGTGGGTTGATAAGCAAATAATGTCGATGGTACCATCCACTTGCCGTCTCGTCTTCTCCCACCAATAGATCGTCTCTCAATTGTTGCACGAGCCAGCATCTCCTTCACTCTAGCCCTCTCAGCTATTTAAGGTCAATGATTGTAGGAATGACCTAACATTGGGAGGTCCAGAAAAAATCAGTAGTAGCAGTAAAAATAAGGGCCAATTTTCATAAACGGTTCAAACTGCAGAGATGACATTTCGTGTACCACAGTTCGAAACGTAGAAACCATTTCAAACGGAACCTACCTCCTCGATCGACTTCTTGGATGATTGGATCCATGCACGTCGTCCGGCTGATGACGATGGTACCGGCTGGCAACCACAACGACCGTCAGGCGTACTGGGAAAGAATCACGTTCAAAGCTAACAACGCTGTCGTGGTGCTCGGCGTTGCTCCTTCCTCAATGACATTTTTCTTGCATGTGCCTGGTTGCTTTGGACAGCCTTCATTTCCAGGATAATGCAAACAGCTTAAACGACCTGATAGCCATGCGGCGCTGCATGCAGGGCAGCCATTCCCTGCACGGACATGGGCAAGTGCACGCTTCCTGCACGATCGAAGCACCTGTCCTGCCATTCCAGTACATCAAGGTCGATCGACCCATATGCTCTATCGGCGATCGATAAAACACGGTACATGTACGAGTTGAACAGGTACAGTACTAGTGTAGAACTAGAGAACCGTTCCAAAAAAAAAAACAGCGAAATTCATTCGCGTAGCAGGATGGCTTTTTTTTTTTTTTTTCAAATCCCAACCCTCTTTGAAAGCAGAAATTATTAACTCTGATTCACAGATTCAGCTGTCTTATCAAATTTTCCAAATCCAAACTAAATTCAGACTTCCATGCCCGTTATTAAAAGGAAAATAAAGTAAGAATAGAAATAACTCAGATTTGTTGAATCTTCAGTCGCTATATACTTGTAACCTTTGTTAGTTAACTGCTGAAAACTTCTGAAACAGTAAACGCACACCTCCAAAATCAAATGTCTGACCTGACAGCTTCAAACTTCCATCTTTGTATTTTTCATATGCCGTACATATATTCAGACCTTCAAATCCATAGCACTGCCTCTTCAACAATATTCAGTATTTTTGGTTAACTAGTATAGTGATGTTCGATTCTCCTAGGTGCCTACGATCCCTACAGTAGGACACCAGCCCATGCTGGTTTCTGTTTGTGTGTAGTCCATGAATTGCTCAGCCATTTCTCTCGCCTCTCTACTGGCCTCAAGAATCAAGATCCATCACATGAGCCTCACGCTGTCCCTGATCTGTCCGAAACAATACTTTCAATCAATTGCGTGGTGCACCGGCATGGAATCAACACAACACGATGACGCACTCACAGCCTTCCATGATGCCTAGTCGAAGCCAGAACCAACAGAGTACTCGATGAGCTCGGCGGCGTTGCCTCCGATGAGGTCGACCCGTGCAACATGGTTGCGGCCGACGACGCCATGGTGAGCCGCCCAGTGGTAGCAGCAATGACCGCAGAAACCAATGTAACAAGCAAAATAGAAGAAGAGTAAAAAAAAAAAAAATTCACAGCCCACAAAAAGTCCCTCCGGCACGTCTCCTCCCAACTCTCCGTGATCAAGGTCCGGACAATGGCTTCCATGATTCTTGAATGGACCTTCAGGCTACGAACTTGCTAGAGGCTTTAGCTAGGTAGTATTACTCCGCAATGATGATTCTTCAATGTATATATACTCCTTATGCCAGCTGTGAATTTCGATCGTTAAAATCTTTTGATCAGATCACGATGCGGTCGATCGCATGCATTATCCACCAGGGAACCGTGTGATGCCTAGGGAGCACGCGCCGCACCAGCACAGTGATCGCTGACATGACATACTATGCGGGTCATGGCCTGGAAAGTTTTCAATGCTCACGGACGCCGAGGAGGTCCTGGTATGAGTACACCTCGGACGGCAAGCTCTCCTACCACTTCCCTGGCCACAAGGTGACTTGACGCTGAGCCGTGGTACACCATGAGACGCTAACTCCTCGATCGACTTCTTGGATCCATGCATGCCGTCCTGTTGATGACGACGGTACCGGCTGGGAACCACGGCGACCGTCAGGCGTACTGGGAAAGGATTACGTTCCCAGCTAACAACGCTGTCGTGGTGCTCGGGGTTGCTCCTTCCTCCACGGCTTGCCTGTGCATGGTTGCTTCGGACAACCTTTCTTTCCTGGATAATTGTCGTACCCATTCCTAAGATAACCTGTGAGCAGTGTGCTAATCCTTGAATCAGTAGTTGATATGCATGTACATCGTGGATACATAGCACATACCTTTAATATTACATATATTATTCCTAAATAAAGTCTTATAAACAAGCTTTAGATTACAAGTTATCAAGGTGTGCTAGACAACCTCTGACAGTCATTACATAAAAAGAAAAGACAAGAAGCAAAAACCACAGGCAATCTTACATGCAGAACGAGCCCTACTCGTCGCCATCGAGACCAGCACCATCTTCATCTGAATGATGACAATAAAGATGAGTACAAACGTACTCAGCAAGTCATAACCATGTACTTAGCTGTATTCATGCATGATAGGCCAACAAAGGAGGCTATATTGTCCTTTTAGTAAGAGCAAAATATTAGTGCAGGACTGCTACAGAAGGTTTTTTTTCAAAACAGAAGAAAAGTAATCCTATTCTATCAGAATTTTAGAGGTTGACCCGAGGGAGTAGTCGCCATTCCTGTCAATTCCCATATTTTAACTGGATGGGCCTCCACTATCTCAACAAGACATTTTAAAACACGGACATCTACACCCACTCACATCATCAAAGAGATGATTAACACTAATCAAAGTGAGCCCAAACTGTAGTAGTCAATACCGTGACAACGGTCATTTCGGATAGATTATACCCTCTGCAGAGGTTGTACACTGTACCCACAGGCTATGCTTCTCTTGATCAACAGAGTCACGTAACGTTCACTCCAACATATACGTATCCACAAAGTCCGCCTGAAGATACTAACAGGGGTCATCGCTCGGAGTTTTTTATGCCACTGATAACACGATAGCACATTTCTGTAGCCAGACCGTGGGTTTATGACATCCATGTCTACTCCCTGGACCCCACACATAAACGAATAATTATAGAAACTAGGAGGCTATATCGGTGGGCAGTACGATCCCATGGCACGAGCTATTGCTGTAATCGAAGACTGGACCGTGAGTATCTCCCGTCTGCTTCTGCGACTTGTGTCGCTCGACTGCCTTTAGGGGTCATTGTGGATAGCCATAGAGGTGGAGTGAGTCTCGCCCAGACAGTTTCTGTGGTTGCACGAAATCACTACGGTGAGATCCGATGAACCAGTCCTTATATGGCAGGGGCGGCGCTCGTCCACGACAGGTGGACCAGTCCGAAGCCTAACACCCATCACAACACGTAGATCTAGGAGCCCGCCCCATGACCAGGAACAATATCTCTTCCCATCACCTGGCACCAGTTTGCACTATCACCCAACCCTCTTTATTTAACTCATGCCACCAAACTCAGTTTAACTTGTTTTGATAAAAAATGATTATATAATGCGGTGAGGCACGGCCTTGCATGAGTGTCCCTAAGCATTCTAATTCATGGCAGCTTTTTGGTCATTAAAATATTTTAATGGCGTGAGTCCTATGGTAAACAAGGTTCGATCAATAACTCGGTGTCAAGGTGATATTTATACTTGATGAGAATAAGTAACTGACATAAAATATAAATACGTAGCTAACAAGTAGGTTCATAACTACACGACGTTTTGAACATATATATTATAATCATGCAAGCATACGGGTCCTATGGGTGCATAGCAAAAATCTAGAAGCAAAATGATCAAGAGATCACGACTTGTTTCGAAGGTGTCCTCGGGATCTTCCTTGTACTGTGGGTCATCGGCTTTTTCGTCTCCGATTGTCTACACGAGAAAACGATAAAATAAATTTATACAGAAAAGAACATAAAATAAGAATTAAATAAACACCAAATTAATAGAAAGTCTCAGAGTGTTGGGTGGCTTTAAAAGGTGGAGCTCGGGTTTACGATTCTAATGGTGCAAAAATCTAGATAAACGGAGGTGATATGTGAAAATGATGATAAAAACAAGAAATGAGGGTCTTTTTACAATTTTTTAAAAATTGGAGGGCTAATGTGGAATTTGTGGTGGCAAAATGGGCTTTTCTAAGTGGGTTTTTAGTGTGCAGGGGTGTATTTACAAAGTGGGGATTTTTTTGGAATTTTTGAAAATTTATTTGGATTTAAAATGGCCCTAGAATAAATCTGTGTGTGCACTGGTGTGGGTGGCCTTAGCATTTTTGCTATGCTGCCGACATGTGGGTCAGTGCGCGTGAGCGGCGGCTGGCAGCGCGTGGCGGCTGGGCCGACCAGCCCACGGGCCCGTCGGCCAGGAGGCCTATGCGCCTCGTGTTCGGCTGCCATGGCCCTCTAGGCCAGAGCGCCATTGGCCAGAGTGGCCTAGCGCTGCTCGGCCTGAAAGGGCAGATGGCCTT
>BCLG01000758.1:93278-134201 GCA_001602295.1 Zoysia matrella | reverse complement strand
CGCGCGCGGCCGCCGCAGAACCAACAGAAACCGCGAAAACAGTGGAGAGAAAAGAGGAGAAATGAGTTAGGGTTAGGGTTGGAAGGAGTTCCACCCTTTTTATACCCTCCGAAAAATGAGCGCATCCGTCCGATCTAGATCCAACGGTCCAGATCGCGCGATGGCTAAATGGGCCAGATTCGGCCCAAGAGGGAGAGTGAAATTTCGGCCCAAGCCCAGGTTGGCTTGTCCGAATTGCAACAGGCCAATGGGCCAGGCCGAATATCAATTTCAGCTCAAAAGAAAAGTTTTTCTATTTCTTTTTCAGAGGCATTTTTAATTGATTAATTAGATAATTTTTTGCCTAATTAGATCTGTTAAAATTTGAACCAACGGGATAATTTTAACAGAACAGAAAAATAAAGTAATTGCTTCTGAAAATTAAAGAAATTTTGTTTTCGGCTGCGTACTTTAAAGAAATTATTTTCATTATTAAATTCGAACCAACGGGAGAATTTAATTTTGAAAAAATAGTAATAAATTTCAGATAATTATGATATTGTTATTTTCTGACCAACGTTGATAATAACAATATTATAATTTTTTGTAATTGACATATATGCATTTTTTCTATTTCTGCCCAACGGTGATATAGATTTAATGTATAATATAAAATTGTGTGTCCTATTTTGACCAATGTTGAAAATAAGACACATAATTTTACTGTTTTTTTTATGTTCTCACTTTATTGATTTGTTTTCAGGCGGATACAACTTAATGAGTTGTATCAAAGAGATTCCCACTCTCAAAGGTGACAACTATGGAGAGTGGAAGAAAAAGATAGAGCTAGCGTTTATCTTGGCTGAGGTGGACTGGGTCCTGACCACAGCATGTCCCACTGAGCCTGAGGAGCCAGTGAGGAAAGAGAATGAGACTGATGCTGCTTGGCAGACAAGATGGAGGGATTTTGCTCCCTTAAAGATGTCCTATGATCTTGAGCATAGGAAATGGACCACAGCCAACAAGAAATGTATGGCTGTGATAAAGAACACGATTGAGCCTGCAATTGTGGGCTCAATCGCAGAGTGTGACACCGTTACAGAGTACATTGAAAGAATAAAGAGTCAGTTTACTGGCTCTTCAAAGACATACGCCACACAAGTCATTAGACAACTTGTGAATGAAAAGTACTCTGGTGGAAACGGTGGCATTAGAGAGCACATACTGAGAATGAGCAACATGACATCGAAGCTCAAACCAATGGATCTGAGTCTCAAGGATGCACTCTTTATCCATTTGATTTTTACTTCTTTGTCAAAAAAGTTTGAAACGTTTATTGTCAACTATAATATGCAACCTGAGTCTTGGGACTTGAAAAAGTGCATAGCAATGTGTGTACAAGAGGAGGATAGAATTAAAACTTCACATGGTGGTTCTATCAACTATGTGAAGGATAACAAAAGAAAACACTTCAACAACTACTCCTCAAAGAACAAGGGAAAAGCCCCTGTCCATCAGCCTCAACAGAATAAATTTGCAGTGGACAAAGATCAGTGCCTTCACTGCAAGAAGACGGGACACTACAAGAAGGATTGTCTCTCATATTTAAAGATGATCATGGCAAAGAAAGGTGAGAACATTATTATCTTTATAAATGAATCCCTATATGTGCAATATTCGAAATCTACTTGGTGGATTGACTCTGGAGCAACTGTTCATATTGCTAATTCATTGCAGGGATTTCGTTCGACGAGGACTACGCAAAGAAGAGAAAGATGCATTAAAGTTGCAAACGGAGTCCAAGCTGAAGTTGAAGCTGTTGGCGATCTTTCATTAGAGCTAGCTAATAGTTTCATTCTTATACTTAGAGATGTTCTTTATGTACCCTCTCTACAGAGGAATTTGATTAGTGTTTCACGTTTGGATAATGATGGTTATGATTGTCATTTTGAAAATGGCAAGTATGAAATAAAGTTTAATAAAGAATGTGTTGGTTTTGCCATCTTACAAAATGAGCTTTATTTGCTATCATTATGTGATGATGTGAATATCGTATGCGATAATGATAATGTTGCGTGCGAAATAAAAGAATCCTCGTCCATGAATGAAAATAGAAAACGAAAAAGAACTCTAGATGAGTCGTCAAAATTATGGCACTGTCGTTTAGGCCATATTTCGAGGGGAGAATAGAAAGACTAGTTAAGAATGATATTCTTCCTCTACTAGAGTTCTCAGACTTAGAACAATGTCGAGATTGCATTAAAGGAAAATATGTAAAGAAAATTAAAAAAGATGCAAAAAGAAGCACAGGAGTTCTACAAATTATTCACACGGATATTTGTGGTCTCTTTTCTGTGAAGAGTATAGATGGTTATGACTCGTTCATAACATTTACGAATGATTACTCTCGATATGGATATATTTATCCAATTAAAGAAAGAAATGAAGCCTTGGATAAATTTAAGATATTTAAGGCTGAAGTTGAAAATCAACACGATTTAAAGATAAAGATAGTCCGATCTGATCGTGGGGGGGAGTAATACGGTCGGCATACCCCGTATGGAAAAGTCTCTGGACCTTTTGCAAGGTTCCTACAGGAAAATGGAATAGTAGCCCAGTATTCTACACCGGGCGAACCTCAGCAAAATGGAGTAGCTGAAAGACGCAACCGTACCTTGATGGATATGGTGCGAAGTATGATGAGCTTTTCTACACTGTCATTGAGCTTGTGGATGGAGGCGTTAAAAATCGCCATTCATATTCTCAACAGAGTACCTAGTAAATCGGTGTCGAAAACACCGTATGAGTTGTGGACAGGTAGAGTTCCCTCGTTAAACCACCTACGAGTGTGGGGGAGCCCAGCTGAGGCTAAAGTATTTAACTCAAACATTGGAAAGCTTGATCCCAAAACAGTAAGTTGCCATTTTATTGGTTACCCAGAAAAGTCAAAAGGTTATCGTTTCTACTGTCCAGACAGACATACAAAGTTTGTAGAAACGAGACACGCTGTCTTCTTAGAGGATGAGATGATAAGGGGGAGCATGGTAGCTCGAGAGATTGATCTTGAAGAAAAGCGGGCGTATGAGCCCACTCCGATGATTCAAGATCCATTCTTTACACTACCTGCTGTCGCTGCACCGACAGTGCGAGACACTGTGGTGCAAGCACCTGTTATTGTTTCTCCTGTGGCAACAATAAATGAGAATGAGGAAACTGTTTCTCAGGATTCAATAGAACCTATTGCCACAGATGAGGGGGAGCAACAACAGCCTCAAACAGAAAATGTACAAAATGAAGAGGCCTCGAGGAGGTCTCAAAAAGTAAGAAGATCAGCTATTTCTGATGACTATGAAGTTTATCAGACAGAAGAATTTCAAATGGAGGATGATCCCACCTCATTTAAAAAAGCTATGAGAAGCGAAAACTCTTCAAAATGGCTTGAGGCCATAGAAGAAGAAATGAAGTCTATGAAGGCTAATAAAGTCTGGGACTTAAAAGTAATTCCTAAAGGAGCCAAAACAGTAGGCTGTAAATGGGTCTACAAAACAAAACTCGACTCCCAAGGAAATGTAGAAAGATATAAAGCACGACTCGTGGCAAAAAGTTTTACTCAAAGAGAAGGGATTGATTATAATGAGACATTTTCTCCGGTCTCATGTAAAGATTCCTTCAGAATCATAATGGCTCTAGTGGCTCATTATGATTTAGAGTTACATCAGATGGATGTAAAGATAGCATTCCTAAATGGGAATTTGAAGGAAAATGTTTACATGGCACAACCGAAAGGTTTTGTTATGGAAGAAAGTGAAAAACTGGGATGCCGTCTAAAAAAATCGATTTATGGGTTAAAGCAAGCTTCAAGGCAATAGTACTTGAAGTTTGACAGCACGATAAAAAAATTTGGGTTTAAAGAAAATATTGAGGACAACTGTGTTTATTCAAAGTTCAAAGATGGAAAGTTTATCTTCCTAATCCTGTATGTGGATGATATCCTACTAGCTAGTAGTGATGTCAGTCTACTACTGGAGACAAAGAAGATTTTGTCCTCTAACTTTGATATAAAAGATCTTGGTGATGCTTCATTCGTTCTAGAAATCGAAATTCACCGAGATAAAAACAAAAGGGTATTGGGACTGTCACAAAAGGCATACATAGAGAAAATTTTAAAGAAATATGGTATGCATAAATGTAGTCCATCACCTGCACCTATAGTTAAAGGCGACAGATATGGGGATTTTCAATGCCTCAGGAACCAATATGAGATCGATCAAATGAAAGCGGTTCCATATGCTTCAGCTGTCGAAAGCTTACAGTATGCTCAAGTATGTACACGCTCTGACTTAGCATTTGTTACCGGGTTATTTGGCAGATTTCAGAACAATCCTGGAATAGAGCATTGGAAATTGATAAAGAAAGTCTTGCGTTATTTGCAAGGAACAAAAGGCCTCATGATGACATACAGAAAATCAGATTCACTCCATATAGTGGGGTATACAGATTCTGATTATGCGGGAGATGATAGAAAGTCTACATCCGGATATGTGTTTACTCTCGCTGGAGGAGCTGTTTCGTGAAAAAGCTCAAAGCAAACCGTCACTACATCGTCCACAATATATACCGAGTTTGTTGCATGTTATGAGGCTACGGGGCAGGTGAACTGGCTTAAGAAGTTTATATCCGGTTTAAAAGTGGTTGACGACATCTATAGACCACTTAAATTGTACTGCGATAACGAACCCGCAGTAACGTATGCACGCAACAATAAGTCAAGTGGTGCTGCCAAACACATTGACATAAAGTACTATATTGTGAAAGATAAAGTTCGAGATCAAATCATAAGTCTTGAGCATATAAGCACCGCAAAGATGCTAGCGGATCCGCTTACTAAAGGCTTACCACCCAGAGTATTTACTGAACATGTTGCCGGCATGGGTTTAAGGGAAAGCCTGTGATTCCTGAACTAAAAGATGGCCCAAAATGTATAGTAACTGTTTCAGAACAGAAAAATGTATTGTGGCTGTTAAGTCTATCGGCGATTGACCGTGACGATGAGGCAGTTCTATGCATTAATCTGTAATGAAATGAGTGAAGTTAAAAGTAATAAAAATAAAAGTAAAAAGTGAGATCAAGGGGGAGAATGTTAGGAATTGATCTCCACCCGTTTTGGCCCAACGGCTTTAATGGACCCTTGACCTAATCGCGCCCTGATCGGGGGCGCCCAGCCCATTATGGCTGGTGGGCCCCTGTCGCCAGCGCCACAATAAATAGAGGTGGGGGGCCGGCCGGAACTCATGACCTAGATTCATCCGTACCGCCGCACCCCACCGACATCCCTAAACCCGATCTGTGAGGGAGCGCTGTGCCGACGGGAAGCACCACCGCCACGACGACCGCCGCCACCGAGAGATCGACGACGTCGCCGTGACTACAACGCCACTGCCCTCTCCACCGACCGACGCTGCCCAAGCGCAGAAGACCGCACCAACAAAGGGCAGATGGCCGGATCATCTTCCTCGACTCCGGCGACCGGATCCGAAGGTATTTTTCACCTCCGAACCACAGATCTATTACCGACACAGATACTCTCGGATCTACACTCCTAGACCCAGAGAAAAGGTAACAACACAACCTACAGCCATTGGCCTCCCGCAGCACGCAGCACTTCGCCTCCGCACCTTGCTTCACGTGCTGCCCCTACCCCAGGCCACTCACTTTAACTCCGCTTGCAATTAATCTTCTCCATCAGGACAGGGAGGAGAAGATTACGAGTGTACGTCTATCAGATCTGGGGCAGAAGTGAGAGATAGGAGCAGCATCAATCTGATTCAGAGAGGAAGAGGACTTGACTTTCAAAGTGTGTATTTTTTTCTTTTGTCAACTTCTCCGTGGAAGATCCATGTGTAGCAGCATATTTTTTCTTGGTCTGAGTGAGCTTAGCTTGTTCATCTATCTACGCTGGTGAAAGAATTCTAAATCCATCTCCTTCTTGGTTCACCTATTGTGTATTTTTTGCAGGAGAAACCATCATCACGGATGCATGGTTATTTTACTATATATGGTTTATTTACTCTTCACTGCAATAATGTTGTGTGATTTTAGGCTTACTAGTTAGCATAACTTGATTTCTACTATCCTATGGATATGGTTTGTGGTCACTGATGCCAAAAAATTGAGCCCGGTTTGAGCTTGAGCTTGATAGTATTGCATTCAAGTGTTTCAGGAACAAATCGTACTAGGATAAATGCTTGTGTATTTTGCTGACTGCTAGTTTTACCTGATAAAAAAACTAATTCCTGCAGTAGATACAAATGTCCCGTGTTGTGGGCATAAATATGTATATATTGTTCCTTTTCAATTTTTTGCTTGCCACTTCTCCGGTTCCAAGGTGACTTAATACACCGCCACAAAAATGATAATACTGCTGCAACATCGATTATACTTTAACTGATTATACTTAGTTGTGTTTGCTTTGATTTTTTTATATAGATAAATAGATGGCATTTGCAATTTGTCCATGTTGCTGAGTGTACCTTCTAGTAGTGCTAGCATTTTGTCTTTGCTTCTGTTAAGTGGCCTGATATAGGCTTCTATTCTGTTTGATCTACTTTTGTTAAGTGGCTTGATAAAAGTTCCTATATGACTGAGTCTATACAAGAACCGGCGAGTACCATAGGCAAGACAACAAAAACAAGTTTAGGCCCATGCCACTATAATAGCATAACAAGATTGCACTGCCCTGTTAAACTTGCCTTATATATATGTAATTTAAGTATATTCATCCTGTTAGATTTTGCATTAATCATATGATTTTGCATGGAACATATGATTTTGCATGCTACTTTGATTCTTGTTTATAGAAGAAGCAAATAAAAATTGTTATATTATTTAAGTCCTGTTAAACTTGCATTTATATGAATTTTACTTTGAAGCCAACTGATTGAAGATATTTGGGTAGTGTTTTTTGTATTCTGTTTTTTGCCAATCGAAGCAAATAAAAACTGATGTTGCTCTGTTTTTTTTTTTTGTGGTGTGCCATATGTTTTTTCCCCTGATTGCTACACCCAGAAGTGAACTTATTATTCTAGCACTGGAGCCATGTGGCGTTTTGACTTTTATTATTTCATTAATGAACTTGAATTTGTCGTGTTATGGTTAAAATAGCTCTAGTGGTAACTCTTTTGTGGATTCCTGAAATGTTGATGCATAAACACTCCAGTGATAGCTCTTTTGTGAAATGTCCAAAACCAATGCAGACCTTGCTTAGGTTGACATTTTTGAAGTGTTTATGCATTGGTGTGTGTATATTGTCAAACAAAATTTCAGTTTATATGTGGGTAGCTGTTATTTCAGCTGGTGCCAAATATGTATGGGCATCTATGAATGTTAACAAGCATGGCCATTTTGAATATTTTCACCATAATTGATATAATCTAATTGCTGTGTATGTTTGTCACTCGTCACCCGAAAAAAAAAGAAGAAAACCTACCAGTAGAGCATTTCTAGTACATTTGATGAACGCCTTCACGTCCGGGAGCCATAAACCAAGCAGCGTGATGTTATCTGATCACATTAGAGCAGGCAAACAAACAAAAAGAGTAATCAATAGCTCCACCGCTGATCACTGTGTGACCCATTAACATTAACATTGACATTGCCGGGGCACGTAACCAAACACTCTCTTAACACTGCTTGTAACCAAACACTCTCTTAACACTGCTTGGTTTGTGTAAGGAGAATTTAAAAAGACAACTTGCATGGGGGGTATAAATTGAGTCAAAATCATGTTTTGATAGGGTAAAATAAATCAAATCATAGTTTAGAGAGTTATTTAGATTTTAGCTATACTTGAAAGAAGTAAATTCGACTTTATCTTTTTTTTTTAACTAAATTTGGCAGTATTTTTACATGACCCAGCTGCTTTCGTGTATTGTTCAAATTCAAGTTCCATGATTTGCATTTATAAAAGTATGACCTAGTGGTATTTTGGACAAAGAATCTAAAGCCGAAAAAGAAAGGCTGGATGCTCCTCTTAGCCTTAATTTTTGGGCATTATGATGTGACAAGCCTTTTTTATGATGCTATGCCCCTAATCTATAAGCTTTTTTTTATCGCACTTGGTAGAGTGCACTACGTCTTTGTCAAACTAAAAAGGCTATGGAATATACTATAGTGGGGTGCTTGGAACAGCTGTTTCTGTTTGCTTATCCTAAGCCGGTGAACCATATTTCGAACATGTGGTACGTTGCACCTTGTAAGCATCTAGTCGTTTCGTGTAACCCCCAGAAGGTGAAAAAATGTTATTTTTATACAAACGAAGATTAGCAAGTGCCGGTTGCCTGGTGAAAAGGGAACTATCTGCTTCCAGTCAAGGCTGACTGCTTGACTTTTCGCCCTTGTCCTCCATCCCTAGTTCACACTTCACAGCAGTTTCCCATTTCTTAGAAGAACCACTGCAAAATATTGAGCCCTTGTCTGGAAGATAAGAAATCTCGCCATTGCCCATATTTTTTCTGCGGTCCTTGTCCCTGATGCATGGGAGAGAAAAAGGAGCCTAACCCACCATAACGTAGTTTATTGATTTGGTTGTCAGTGGCTGCGTTGCTTTATGTCCTATATAGCCTATCTAGCTTAGTTTAATCACATAATGGTCATGAATTATGCTGTTGCCTTTTGGTTTGTTCTCCACCATATGGCGCCATATCTAGCTTAGTTTAATCACATAATGGTCATGAATTATGTTGTTGCCTTTTGGTTTGTTCTCCACCATATAGCGCCATATCTAGCTTAGTTTAATCACATAATGGTCATGAATTATGTTGTTGCCTTTTGGTTTGTTCTCCACCATATGGCGCCATGATTAGAGGTGTTACATATAAGAACAAATAAGAAATTATTGCAGCCACTGGTGCCGTCAGAAGGCATCCGGTCTCATTTAAGCTGGGTAAAGCTTTTACCTGGAAGTGACTTTGTAGTAGTGCCAATCAAATGGTCCTCGGGGTCATGCGTATGATCACTATTACTAGTCACATGTAAGGTGGACTTATTGGAACAGATGATGATGAAGATATCTTTTCTTTTTTCAGATATTAGGGTTACACTCTCTTCGGTGGCTATCGGTATCATGGTTAAGGTTACTGTCAATATCATTCTGGCTCGTGCCAAGATTTTTCACGGCGGCTGCTTAGCTCTCAAGGATGGATGTGAAGAAGTTATCGCCGTGTGTTACATCCTGTGTAAATGGTAGATGGCGACCTCTTTGCTATTATATGCGGCACGGGTCAATTATGTAATCAGACTGGGAGTTTCACTTTTGCACATAAAGTTGTAGGTGAAAGGGAACAATCATTCGAAGCTGCAAATAAAAAAATTGATTTTCTTGAATCTTGAAGGTCAGAAATTGTTGGTGTTGTATGATTGTAATTTATATGTTGATAATAAGAGCTCTCTTGTACACTGTTGTGGGTGGGTCTTTGTTCATTTTAAAAGCTTCATTCAGCAAGTACGTGCTTTCAATTTCAGTCATTTTTTGCTTCTTTCTGCTGCAGGATCGATACGTACCGTTTGGCTCGCATAAATTCTGAACGGCCACTCTGTGATCAAACTCTTTTTTTCCTTCTTGAAGTTTCATTCGTTTTTAAATTGTTGTCACTATTGATTTTCAATATCAATTTTAACTGTTCATTTTATTTAAATTTTAAAAATATCATTAAAGTTTTTTAATTATTATTTATAATTTTTTACATTTAAATTAATTTATTAAATATGACAAATAGTTAAAAAATAATATTAGAGCATCCGCAATGTGAGGCAGAATCGAACCATAGTCCTATCTGGCAGTTCGGTGACCGAACATAGCACATTGTGAACATCGAACCAATAGTAGGAGAGAGAAAAATCAACGCATATATTAACCTCTGTTTACAAATACTTGTCAGTTTTAACTTTTTCACAAATTTTTTGACTGCTCGTCTTTTTTAAAAAAATTTGACATATAAATATAAAAAATATACATTCTCAAAGTATATACGATGACAAATCATATGATGTTATTTATAAGTTAACTAACGAAATAATTTTAAAATTATAATTAGTCAAAGCATAAATAGTAAAAGTCAAAATTGCTAAGTATTTGTAAACGGAGGTTAGTATATGGTTAGAAATTTGGAGAATAAAAAATTAGGATTTACGACTCCGGTGCTTGCATGTCTCATGTGCCTTTTACTGTTGAAGGTCCCACTAAACAAACATACGTTGATGGTGTCAAACCATACAGAAAATCGATTTCTGCTGAGCGAACATTGATGCCTCTATTGGACGCAGCGTTGTGGTTGCCCTTAGAAATTAATAATGTCAACAATTTAAAAACAAAAAAAATTCCTATAACAGCTTTAGAAATGGAGGTCAGCATCAATGAATTGGATCGACGAGCATAAACAAACCTGCGTGCACCAGAATAGATCGTTGAATTATTCCGATCAATCTCCAACCCGGGGCCAGCAGGAGGAGGCGAGCACGTCAATAAAAAAACTGCGGCCGTTTCATCGCCGTTGATCTCGGCCGCCACGGACCATGACGAGAGTCCACCAATCGTCACCCCCCTTTCCGAAACCTTTTTTCTAATCCGTCCAGCGTGCAGAAGATGTGTTTCATATTGGTCACGATGGCGTGGAGCTTATAGCAACCTTTGACTGCCTGCATTGCATAGCATTATTCTGCTCCATTTGGCGCCCTGTTGACTGATTCCTGGGATCATGTTGGGCAAACCCATGCGTTGTTATATCTATGCGTTATTATATATACTCTCTTTTTTTTTTGAGGGCTTGACAACTTCTTCTTGCAGGTAGACTTTGTGTTAAGGTTGGATTGCGCTCCAAGAATTAGAGCGAAAGATGGGAGCAGATGACTGTCACGCTCGCAAGCAACAAAATGGTTTAGCGCTGGTTTCAGGTTCGTGCGTTGACCGGTCCTAGGCACGGTTAACAAAGACGTTCCGAGCGAGATCAGTTTTTATGAAAAACCAATAAACTGATCCGGTTTAGTTTAGACAGTTAACTGGCTTAATTTTTTTAAATAAAGATTTAAAAAATTCAAACCGCTGAAGCAGTAAAACTGTTTTTGGTTTTAAAGTTTGAAAATTCAAAATGATGAAACCGAGCAGTTTGTTATAAGTTCTTCGATCAACTATATTTAAATTTTAAATTTGTACTACCTCCGTTCTAAAATATAAGAATTATTAGGTTTGAATAAAGTTAAACTCTTTTAACTTTTACTAATAATATCTAACAAATTCTATAATTTTTAATGTAAAAATATATTTTTTATGAAAGCTTATTTCATGATGAATAAAAAATATAATTTTTATATAATAAAACATTATTGGTTATACATTATTAGTGGGCAAAGTAATAAAAATTTGATTTGAGTAAAATTAGAAATGCTTATATTTTAGAATGGAGTGAGTAGAGATTTTTAACCGATTTCATTGGTTTTTGTGAAAAACATAAAACCGCTGAGGTCCGATATCCTCGCCTCCAACGGATAACTTAAGAGCCTTTTATTTGAGCCGGAGGTTTTGAGCTTTTAGAAAAGCTGATTGGTGGTTAATTAAAAAGCTAGCTGGTGGAGTATTGACTATTGGTTTTTTAAATATATATTTGGTTTTTCTGCATATCAAAAAGCAGAAAAACAGTTCTGAGTGAGCTTTTTAACTTTAAGTTTATTTCTTCAAAAACAGTTTTTCAACCTTTATAAAGCTAACTTTTGACAACTTTACTTGTTTCAGCTTTTCAACTTTTTAGTTTTTCAAACAAAAAAACCAGAAAGCTGAAACAAGGTGATCCCAAGTAACCATCTGCGTCATCACCTGCTCTCCAAACCACGTCGACCGTAAGTTTAATTTCTTCGTTGGAGAACATGATCAATCCCGTACATTGACCACGTGCTCTAATCTGCTTAGTGCCGCTGATCGCGACGCCCAGAAACTTTTACTCCTTGGACCGAAAACATTTCCTGTCACGTTCTTCGGTCGTGCACGCAGGCCTTCGGCACCCGCCTCCCCCGCGTTGCTTGCGCACGTGGCTCTCTCGTCGTAGCCTAGGTTTAGGCGCCGGACCGCAACGTCGTCCTCCGCGCTGCTCGAACTCGAACGCCGGAAGGAAGCGTGCGCCGTGCGGCGACGTCGGACCTGACCGCTCGTGTGGCCGGCTTTCGTCGTCGTTGACGAGATTTGGTGGAGGCGATAAAATTATTCCGTCCAACGAGATCAGGCAACAAAGTCTGTTTCGCGCTAGGGCTAGGCGCAGGCAGACGTGCATATGGTCGTCGAATTCAACGGGTGCAGACGTACGTTGCTTCGGAGGTCGGGGTGCGTGGTTTGTCTCAACAGAGTGAGTCTGTGGGCAGGAAGCCAGAGAGACGCAGTAGTCAAGGTTTAAAAAATCATAAATCGCATCGGTTTTATCAAAAATTAACCAGTTTAATATAAACGACATATAACAGCTGTTTTTTTCTAGTATCACAATTTAGTATTTTGATGAATCAGTCGACTTTGATAAGTCGGTCGGATCAGTTCACGAAAACCAAATGATTTTTCAGTGATTTTTGGAACCATGGGCATGAGATATGCTGCTGAATAAGCAGTCATCCATCATGTGATTGCTAGAAGTGAGTGAACAGGTTGGATTGTGTTCTGCCTGCTACTCGGCGTCGACGAGTAGTGGTGAAGTCCGTGATACAAGGAGTGCAGTGTGGTCTCGCAATCAAATAGATCATTTTGATTTAAAGACCAATATAAGAAATAGTACTAAGAAAATCCTGGCCCAAAGCCGCCGCTGGTCGGCAACGGAAATGCAGTGGAAAGCTGGAGAAATGTCGCCTGGCCCAAAGCCGCCGCTCGTCGGCAACGGAAATGCAGTGGAATGCTGGAGAAAAGTCGATACGGATAAAATCAAAAGGTGTTTGGAAGTGGAACGTGACCTCCCCAATCTCCAGGGACCAGGCTATGATATCGACGTGTCGACCACGTTTGGCACGGCCAATCATAGCACTGTTCGGGATGCAAGTATTTAATAAGAATTATACATAAATTTTATAAAATTAAGTCAATTCTATAAAAAATAAATATAAAAAAATTAAAGATCTGTGTGGATTTGTAAACCGGTCCAGGATCCACGGTGCCTCCATCGGACACGAAATCGTCATCCAAACAGAGTACGTGTACCAGAGGACGGTTTCGTCGTCTCTTTTCGTGTGGTCACGGACGCAGGTTGATGGCGTCGAGCGGGTGATGGCGTGGCGGTGCTTTTGCCCGCGTGGGACCCACGCCTGATAAGGGCTCGGTAGGCATACCCAGCCCAAGTCCAACGAAGGACGAAGCCCAGCCCAAACGACCCCGTCGGCAAACGGAGCTGAGCTGAGTCGAGCTGATCCTCTTCCGCTTCAACCTGCCTCGCATCAGCGCCGTCTCGAAATCCCCATTTCCGCCGCCGCCTTCCCGGAACCTTCCTCTGCCCGTCTCCACTCCTTGCCCACCCGCCGCCTACAAATCTACCCCCTCTCCTCTCTCTCTCTCTAGCTCCCGCGCACGCCCCCGACCAGCCACCCACGCTGCCGCCATGGGCTCGTCCTACGACCTGTACCAGTCCCCCGGCGCCGACGACCCGTCGCTCTACCTCTACCTGTCCGACCTCGTCCCGGACTCCCCGTCCGCCTATCTCGACCTGCCGCCCACGCCGCACCACGAGCAGCAGCAGCCGCCGCCGGTCCCCACCGCCGCCACCGACGACGGGGCCGCGGCGGGGTCGCCGGAGGACCTCGTGCTGCCGTACATCTCCCGCATGCTCATGGAGGACGACATCGAGGACAAGTTCTTCTACGACTACCCGGACAACCCGTCGCTCCTGCAGGCGCAGCAGCCATTCCTCGAGATCCTGTCCAACTCCGACGACACCACCACCACCACCACGACAACCAGCAGCAGCGGCGGTGACCACCACGGCGACCCGTCGCCGACCTCGTCGTCGTCCGATGGCGCGTCCTTCCCTGCCGCCACCTACCCGGCGGCGCCGCTCACACCTGCCGCGGTCAACTCCTACGGCCCCTTCGACCTCGACCCGGCGGCGTTCTTTGGGAACGGCGCCAACTCCGACCTCATGAGCTCTGCCTTCCTCAAGGGCATGGAGGAGGCCAACAAGTTCCTCCCCAGCGAGGACAAGCTCGTCATCGACCTTGACGCGCCCTCCTACTACTCCGGCGGCGGCGTTCAGGAGACCAGCCAGTTCCCGCCTGGCGAGGACAAGCTGGCAGCCAGATCCGCCCCTGCTCCTTCTCCAGCTCCTCCAGTGGCGCCAGCCGTGACGCTGAGCGTGAAGGAGGAGCGGGTCGACGCTGCGCCTGGCAACGGTGTCGGCCGCGGGCGAAAGAACCCGTACGACCACGACGAGCTCGAGGTCGAGGGCGGCAGGAGCAGCAAGCAGAGCGCGGTCCAGGGGGAGGACGATGCCACCCGGGACATGCTCGACAGGGTCATGATGCCCTCCCACGAGGCGTGCGTCCTGCAGATGCAGCAGCTGCGGATCGCCATGCAGGAGGAGGCCGCCAAGAACGAGGCGGGCGGCAAGGCCGGGAACGGCAAGGCCAAGGGACGCCGTGGTGGGAGGGACGTGGTGGACCTGCGCACGTTGCTCATCCACTGCGCGCAGGCTGTGGCCACGGACGACCGGCGTAGCGCCACCGAGCTGCTCAAGCAGATCAAGCAGCATGCCAGCCCACAGGGGGATGCGACACAGCGCCTGGCGCACTGCTTTGCGGAGGGCCTGCAGGCAAGGCTCGCTGGTACGGGGAGCATGGTTTATCAGTCACTCATGGCAAAGCGCACATCGGCAGTGGCGTTACTCCAAGCATACCAGCTGTACATGGCTGCCATCTGCTTCAAGAAAGTGGCCTTCATATTCTCTAACTACACCATCTTCAATGCCTCACTGGGTAAGAAAAAGATTCATATTGTTGATTATGGCATACACTATGGGTTCCAGTGGCCATGCTTCCTGAAGCAGATATCAGGGAGGGAAGGTGGGCCACCAGAGGTGACGATTACTGGTATCGATCTCCCCCAGCCTGGGTTCCGCCCAACCGAGCGCATTGAGGAGACAGGGCGCCGGCTCAGTAACTATGCCCGTGAGTTTGGTGTGCCATTCAAGTACCATGCAATCGCAGCATCTAAGATGGAGTCTGTGCGCAAGGAGGATCTGAACATTGATCCTGATGAGGTGCTCATTGTGAACTGCATGTATCAGTTCAAGAACTTGATGGATGAGAGCGTTGTGATTGAGAGCCCAAGGGATGTTGTGCTTAATAACATCAGGAAGATGCAGCCTCACACATTCATCCATGCTATCGTCAATGGATCGTTCAGTGCACCGTTCTTTGTGACACGGTTCAGAGAGGCCCTATTCTATTACTCGGCCTTGTTTGATGTTCTGGACACAACCACACCAAGGGACAGTGACCAGAGGATGCTGATCGAGCAGAATATCTTTGGAAGGTCTGCCCTGAACGTCATTGCTTGTGAGGGCACAGATCGGGTGGAGCGCCCAGAGACCTATAAGCAGTGGCAGGTTCGGAATCAACGAGCAGGCTTGAAGCAGCTGCCGCTGAATCGAGAGACCGTGGAGATAGTCCGAGGCAAGGTCAAGGATTGCTACCACAAGGATTTCGTGATTGATATAGATCACCATTGGCTCTTGCAAGGATGGAAAGGGCGCATCCTCTTCGCCATCTCGACCTGGGTGGCAAATGATGCTGGCTGTCCTTATTTTTAGCTGCTTACCCAGTTGTCTACAAAATTAGATTTAGTAGGCTATGTAATTCAGCATGTCTAGTGGCTCTATAATGACCCAGTTGGTAGCCATGATTTGCTGAACTCGTCTCGAGGTGTTGCCTATTCAGTATTAATATGGCCGGTATGTTTTCACATGTAGATTCCTTTGATCATAGTACGAACCAGTTGATGCTGTTCAGGTAGATGGGTAAGGTCTGATGTGGAGAAGACAAGCCTTGTAGAAACCATCACCTTGATGTACTGTGAACTAAAACGTTTATGCAATCATGTAGCTACATATTCCTATGCTGGAAAGTAGATCTAGTTCCTGGTCTGAAATTGTGCAATGAAGCATCACCTATGTATGTGCTTTGTGATCAATCGCGTCAGTTGATCAGGTTGCAAACTTAAACCTGTTTTACTCTGTACCTGATGCTCACTGCACTGTTGCAGATTAGTGCTGTATGTAAAAGTGATGAAAACTGGGTTTGGTCTAGTATATGCCATGAGACCTCCCAGATGTTATGTATTTATATGTTAATCGATCATGGTTTATGCTGTGATAATGAATCATGTACTTTTTGTGTGCATTTCCATGCATTTTGACGTGAAAGACACTGGAATATCTTCTAAACTTATGATTAGCAACAAATCTTTCCGTGGTAATTCTGCTGCACCTATCATCAGGATGTGCCCTTATCTGTTTCTCAAACTAGTGCGTTTTGCATATTCGGGCTGTTCTGCACTTGCCATCCGTTCAACCGTTCCTTCCTCTTTCCTTTCTTTTTATGGCGTATAATCCCATGCACTGGAAACTGGCATCAAATGATACTGCTCGTACATTGCTATCCCATTCATGTATGCTGTTTTTAGTCTTCCTCAGCATGTCTCCTTTTGATTTTTCCCTCGGAACAGTTTCAGCATTTGTCACTCATGACAGGAGAAATCTGTGACGATTCTATGCATACTACATCCGTTATTTGGATAAAATCAAAATCTTTTAACTTTTTTCAATAAAATCTAGAAAATTACATAATTTTTAATTAAAAAAATATAATTTTATAAAAGTTTATTTAACGACGAATCCAAAAAATAAAATTTTTATATAATAAAACATTATTAATATATATTATTAGGGATCAAAGTGATAAAAATTTGACTTTGATTAAATTTAAAAATATTTATATTTTGAAACAGAGGGAGTAGTAAATATAAATGCACATGCACATCCGCACATCAGGCTGTGGAACCACATGGATCTAACTGCCAGAAACAGGTTAGATTACGGAATTTGTCAAACAGTCAGGTTGTAATCTGGATCATTTCTCGAACAAAAAAATGCAATGGTGTCAGGTCAGTTACAACACCGTTAGTAGGTAGAGATCAGATCACATGAGCAAACAGTACCTGATCACACACAATCCTACTACTCCTTAGAAAAATACAGAGCAAGATTGCGCGAATATTTCCCTGCACATGGCACTGAGCTGGTGGTGAGAGATAAGTTTACCCAGTCAAGATGAGGATTAATTATTAATACTAAATGATGGCATCAGCAGCAGGTCGATGTTCAGTGAACCTGTCACTGATCTTGTAGGAGTAGTACGAGACATGGCGAGCTGTTCACTGTCATCGCCGAGACTAAAACGAATACGACCACAAAACTGGATTATACTAGTAACCGAGGGTTTCGGTGACCGGCCAGATGAGCTGACCCCTGAACGGCTGGCTGAACCGCCGACGGTGACCTTCAGAAAACGAACTGGCTGACAAGATCCTATGCGCTTTGTCTAGGTTTCAGACAGGCTTCTCGTGCAAGAATAGCAGGAGTGCTACAGTACCTTTCTTCAGCATGGAAGTTGACAGTAGGTTTACAGTTCGTAAGCTTTGGAAAAAACAGGCGTCCGTCTCGTCCAGTAAGATCATGGCGTCTCAGTGATCTTGAAACGTCGGAATTCGTAATATATTCTCCATGATTCAATTCGTTCTTCGATTGATTCAGTGACTACATTATGATACTACTAAGCATTTTCTAAAATAGTAGGCTGTCGTCATCGGATTCTTGGTACCGTACCTTTCACTGCGGCTCAAGGAAGGAAGTATCTTTACCTGTTACGAAACAAAGCACGGAAGAACAAGCTTCGTTCATGGAGTGCACGGTTGCCGGAAATCACAGATCACGATCCAAATTTGTAATTACATACACGTCTCTGATTTGGATCGTGATCAATGTCAGAATCCAAAACAAAGGGTATGTACTAGCACAAGATATTCTGATGGCCATCACTAACCGCGAACCGGTGGCCGCGTTGTTGTAAAATTCCTGTCAGCCCGCCGTCGGTGAGGTCGTGCTGCCGGTGAATCGGTGACCCAGGACATTTGGAAGGGAAGGTAGTACCAAAACGTCTGACGACGGCGACGACATTCAGAACGGCAGAAACAGTACCCGTCAGGATGGACGCAGTGTTTCGTGTGTGTAACCGTGATTTTCCAGAGAAGGCAACGATGTTCTTGTGCAGGAACTTACGCAAGATTTAAAGTCATGTTAACTATCCGAAGTAAAGAATTTTATGCATTGTGTTCTAAGCCTAACATGATTTCTTGTTCGTTACTTGGTTCTCAAGAGCTGCTCGCAAGTCAGAATCCGTAACTATCAGATCACAGCTTTAACATAGCATAACAGTATGCCAATACTAAATATTTTTTTAAGAGCCGTTTGGAAGAAATTAAAATCTACACAATGAGATAGGCTATTTAGCTTAAAATTTAATATTTCATAACTTTTTCAAACTCATAAATAAATCTATATCAAATTCATAGGATAAGACAGAAATAGATTCTATAAATCATTATGCTACAATTCTATTATCTAATTATAACACAATCTTCAACTCACTTTTTTACAATAGAAATACAACAAACGGCCCTAGCAGTAATCAGGTTGCCCATGAAATTAAAACCATAAGGTGACGTTGGCTTGCGGAAAAACAGCCCGACAGGACGCGTTCCAGTTCGGTGACACTGCTTGTCCGGACTTTTGGACAGGCTTCTTGTGCAAGAATATTAATAGTAGGATATTCAGTCTAGAGGTTGACATACCTGTGTGGTAAACTTCTAGGCTGTAAGCTTGTCAACCAAGAATTGGCGTCTTGTTGAAGATTCAGTGTATCAGGGTTTATCGACGCGTATACTGACAATTTAGAAGTTTTCAATCTCCATGAGTCATCATATGTTCTTAGACGTGGGTTTGATTGCTTCGGAAAATGCGTCAGGAATCTTTTTTTTTTTGGGCATAAAATCGTCGGATTTGTTCAGTCATCAGGCTACACCACTTGTTGCAGTCAAATGAATATGCTTGACATGGGCTTTGAGGATGCTGAATTTTGCGTGCCTGGGCTCCGCCGCTGCACGTTGGGTGTGACATTTCAAATTTTAAGAACTAATTTTAAAATGCGAAATTCAAAAATTTTCTTAACAATCACCCTAACATTTTCCCTTCCACTTCTCACCTTCTCTTTTCTTTTCTGTTTCAAAAAAAAAATCCTCACTAAATTAAAACCTCGCTAATAAGAAATTTCAAAATACTAAAATTTGTGAGTGTGATAAGTATTTGACTCTTTTGTTTCCTTTGCCGTTTGATTTTTTGTGTTCTTTTGAATTCCAATTCCTTAAATCCTAAATCTAACCAATCCTTTGAATTCCAAACCCGTCCAATTCATTTGAATCCTATTTGACCTCCTTCAAATTAAACTACTCCTTTTAAACAGTTACCTATCCTCCGAATTTTCCAGAATAAAATCGAACTTGAATTTAGAGATGACCCCAAAACGAAAATTGTTCATCTTGAAAAGTTCTTTAATCCTCCGGATCTCAAATTCATCGGAACTTGGGAAGTTAATCTTTTGGAGGCAAAACAGAGGCAGCCGCAGGAATTCCGGGAAATTTTTGAAAATAGAAAAGCCCACGGCCCCACCTGTCAGCGCCTTTTCCTTCCTCCTCCCAATCTCCTTCCTCCCCGCGTCGCGCCTCCACTGCCGAGCAGCGCCACGCGCCCAGCATGTGCCCTTCGCCGCTGCTGCGTGCTCCTACACGCGTCCGTCCCCTCGACAACTTGTTTCTCTTTTCCAGGCCGTGGCGCGCTTTCTGCTCCCCGAGCCGCACGCATGCCGCGTCACCGCCCCTTGCCGTTCCGGCCGCCGGCGCCCAAGCCGCTGCCGGCCTCGTCCCCCACCTCGGCTCCTCCCTCGACCTCCTCCACCCCAGCTCGAGCCGTCTTCGACTCTCACACGCCCCGGCGCCATGCGCCGCTACTGCGCTCGGCACGTCCTCTATCGCCGGCGCTCCTTGGTGCCTTCCTACCTCTCCGAAACCCACCAAGAGGAATACCGCACCACCCTCTCGCTCCTGGCACCAAGCCTGACCACCCCCGCCGGAATCGAGCTCCAATCAACCTCTTCTTCCTTGTCACCGGGCACCACTGTTCCTCAACCGCCGCCGCGATTTCCTTTGTCTTCGGTCAGCTCCTTCACTCAGGATTACTCATCCACCACTGCCAAGGCCTCCCCTTCCTCTTGGACTACTCAATTTTGACCAAGCCTTGACGAGGCCGAGCTCCACCGAGTGCCATCACGGCACGCCGCTTACCCTCCGCCGCAGGCGCTTTGCGTCACCTCCCCGGTGCGCCAGAGGCCACGGCAAGCTTCACGGCACCGCCCTGCCTCTTCTGCACTGAAGATCCGAGCCGCCTCGGCTCCCCTCCACGCCGACACTGCACGCCCCCTCCGCGCACGGTGTCGTCCCCGTCGTCGGCGCTCCCTGATGCACCCCCGACCCGACCAAGTCGACACAGAGGCTCCCCATGCGTCTCTGCCTCTCCCCAGCCGGAAGTCCCTGCCCCTTCGGCTAGCTTGCCGCCTGGACGCCGGCGAGGTCCACGGCGACGGTGTGGACCGGCCCCCTACTGCGGTCCCCCGCGCCCTGGACAGGGGCCACGGCCTCAACAGGCCGATTGGTAAAGCTTTTTACAGAAAGCTCCCCAATTTCATGTTTATTTACAATATAGTCCTATTCATTTTACATCAAGACCACTGTTCATTTCTGTAATTGCAGAAACACCCTTATGCACACCCGCACCCCTGAGGGATTGGACATGGTAGTCAGCACGTGTCCTGGACACGGTAACCGTCTGACCCGTTAGCACGTGCTTGAGGCCCGGACACGGTCACGGCTATGTGACCACGAACCTGGGGCACGGACACGGCCGCGTCCGTGTAACCCCGAATCGGGGCTAGACATGGTCACCTTTCTGTGACTTTGACTTGTGACCCGAACACGATCACGGCCGCATAACCACAAGATGGGTCACCGTCAGGCTGAAGGCGCGTGTCCAAAGGTCTGGACACGGCGCCCGGCATGTGTCCACGGACTTGGACACGGTCATGCTTCCGTGACCTCGAGTCGGGTCACTATCGGACTCAGAGCACGTGTCCACGAGCACAGTCACAGTCACGGTCATGTATCCCCAGAGACGGACATGGTCACAGCCCCGTGTCCACAGACATGGACATAGACACGGACACAACACTGGCCACGTGTCCACAGACACAAACACGATCACATGTCCACGAACATGGGCACAGACATTCTCACGTGTCCACGAGCACGGACACAGTCACGACCCTGTGTTCACGATCACAGACACGTGTCCATGGACACGGACATGCCCACGTTATGGCTCACATGTCCACGGACACAGGCACGGACACTTCACAGTTCACGTGTCCACGGAAGATTTCTCTGATTCTGAACATGTATGTGTCCAGGGACCGTGGACACAGGCCGAATCGCGTGTCCACGGGAGATTTCCTCGATTCTGAACACGTATGTGTCCAGGGTTCGTGGACACAGGTCGATCCACGTGTCCACGGGATTTCTCCGATTCTGGACACCCATGTGTCCAGGGGCCGTGGACACAGACCGAACCACATGTCCATAGAGAATTTCCCGATTCTGGGCACCCATGTGTCCAGGGGCCGTGAACACATGCCGAATCGCGTGTCCACAGGATTTTCTCTGATTCTGGACATATATGTGTCCAGGGGCCGTGGACACAGGCCGAGTCGTGTGTCCTCGCAGCCTTTTCCAGTTTCCTGTCATAGCCTTACGTCCACAAACACGAACACGTACTTAGTCACGTGTCCACGGGCTCAGACACTTTGTCTACCATGCGCCCCAGAGCTGGGTCACTGCCAGGCTCCACGCACATGTCCTGAATCCTGAACACGACACCGACAGTGTGACCCATAGCACGATCACAGATCACTGACAATGTCAGAAAACGGCCGAGGTCACTGGCCGAACTATGTGACCACGAGGTTGTTTCACAACTTCGCGCCCGCACGTGTCCAGCAGTGGACACGGACCGGGCAGCGTGACCATGAGGTCGTCCTCTGATTCACACCTGCACACACCCGACAGCCGTGGATATGTGCCGGGTAACGTGTCCACAGGGGTTTTTCTGTTTTCCATCGTGAACACCTTATTCGCCTCACCACCGCCACACCCCAACTCCGTTTTCAACAGTTTTTTGCACCATTGGAACCGTTGTCTCGAGCCTCACCACATCAAGTCATCCAAACCTCAGCCAACATCTGATCTTGCTGGTCTATTTTAATAGTAAGTTTAATTAGAGTTTAATCGCTTGTTCTTTCTATTGGCTTTATCAAAGTAGCGCAAGTCCTTAATTATGATGCATTCCTAAGTGTAGATTCATAGTAGCTAGTGTGCACCCATCATAGCATGACTTCATCCTTAGCACACATTAGTATGCCTACCCATGTTAGCACTAAGTAATATAATTTAAGGTTAGAATCATATGATTAGTAGTTAAATACTAATAGCTAAATATTAGGAAGCAAGTGAATACTTAGATAGCAGGCCGCAAGCATCATGCCCTGCATTCATATACATCAACTCTTAAGCCACACATTAGCTTCAGTAGTTTTGTTAGAAAGATGGAATTTAATAGCTAATTGCTAGTAATCACATGCACGTAGGGAATTTAATAACTAAAATGGCACACCATGCACCTATCCGGAACCTCTGCCGCTTAAGGGTACACTTCACATGCACTCCCATGCATGGTGTCCGATAGTTACACATGCATACATGAGATCACCGGCATGCGAGCACACACACACGGGGACATGGTAATGCCTAGTTACCGTGCAACCCCGCACGGCACACCTACACATGCCATCGCAAGTCACGTCCCCATATGAAACAATATTCCGATGCACGCACAGATCATCGACAAGTGCGAGTGCACGATGTACACGGATACTCGTTCATGAGCCCGTGTCACAAAAACACGCACCACACACTCACAATATAGCTTAATCGTTAAGTATCGATTAGAATGAATCTAATTCGCCAACAAATAGTAAATAGTTCTAAATTAAGATATGCACAAAATGGCACACGTTGCACGCCGCATCTCTGCTCGTGCTAGCGGGAATGCGCGTTAACTCTCCACCGAACCTCACCCTAAGTCAATGGGGACCGCATCATGCCTAACTTGCCCTAGGTGTTCCTCGCAGTGTTTAATTGGCTCTTATTCGGAGTTCATTGAATTTTAATGCTTCTTCTGGAGCTTTGTTTCTTTTTCGGTAGTTTTATTAGGTGTTTCCTTTCGCGTAGATAACGCTGAGTGAAAGGAAGAGTCAAGCTTTAAAAAGGAGCCAGAAGGATCGCGTGTGAAGAGAAGCATGAAGATTTGGACGCGAAGCTAGAGATTGAAGATTAGGATCTTGAATAACAGCCTCTGACCTCAAGCTCTGAATATTAGAAGTTTGCATGCAAGATCTAACCCTTTGATCATATTGAACCTATATTTGCTAATGCTCCTATAGTGCCTATCTATACTGCTATGCATGATATTTTGATTTAAAACATTGTGTTAGTTATAATCCTACTTGATTGATTGTTTTACTGATATTAGTGTTAGTTACTAGACATTAATATTAAGTACCTTGATTACCCGTTGACAATACCCTCCTTGTTAACCATAGGTCTCTCATTTTTAAATACTTTTAAAGAACGGAGAGTTGCCTTGTTTAGTAGAATACTTAGGACCTCAATTGCGGTGCCTTGCACTGCCACACCATACACCATTCGTTTACAAAATGAGTTAAATTGTGTTTGGTGGTGTGCATGAAAAGAAAAAAGTGAGGATTAGTATAACTGGTGCTAGGTGAAGAGGGATGATTCTGGTCGTGAGGTGGGGCTCACATGAGGTGATGATGATAGGTGTATAGTCTTCGGTGTGGTCTAACTGTCATAGACGAGTCCGCCACCCGTGCTATATAAAGACCGATTCGTTAGCGCTCGACTTAACAAATTTTCGTATAACCACAGAACCTGTACATATTGGGCAGGACTTATCCCTGCTATGTTGGTATTTCACATCGAACCACTAGGAGGTCGGCGGGACACAAGAGGACAGGAGAAGGGCGTGAGATAACTCGCTGTCTGGCTTTCGACTATATAATTGCTCATGTCATAGGACCGTAAGCCCACGGATATAGCCTCTGGTTTGGTAATACTCGGTATAGTAGGAGACCAGGAAAAGACATGACTGTAGTAAATCTTCACGATCCGGCTCTGGAAATGTACCGTCGCGTCATCGAAAGGCTGATACCCCGATGGATAGCCCATGTGTACATCTTGAGTGGAATCTGTAGAAACCTATGTAGTTGTGGGGTAAACGTTATGCTTTTCTTGCTCACGAAAGAAGGCATAGCCTGTGGGTACAGTGTACAACCTCTGTAGAGTGTAAAAATTCTTTTGAAATGGCCGTTGTCACGGTATTGACATGCTACTTGTTCGGGTACCCTACGATTAGTTTTTATAATATTCTTGTTGTGTGAGTGGGTGTAGATGTCTGTGTTTTAAAAAGTGTAGGCTGTATGCCAGGGGTCGATACGGTTGCTTGCTAGCACCTCGATTAAAATATAGGTGCTGATGGAATTGATGAACATCTCTCACAGGACCAACATACTAAAATATGGACAACAAACGTTTTCACTTCCCTTTTAAAATCTTCTGTAGTGAATCCTACATAGAAATGGCTATGCCCAAAAAGTGAACCTTTTAGCCTCATCTTTGCAAGAACTGAATGTGTATTATATCTATATATTTACCTTTACCTAGTGTTAGAGTTTGCTGAATACTTTATGTACTCACCTGTTTGTATTTGTAGTTTTAGACAGAGAGGACCGCGTAGATGACGACGTGCTGATCAACCGTGCTTGTGGATTTGGGTCTTGGTGTTTCGTTGCTTGCTTCGCTTTTAGGTGATCAACCGTGTAAGAGCATAGAGATCATTGCCGCGTTGTCGTTAAAAGTTTTGTCTCAGATAGTATTTTTCTTTCAAAATATGCTTTTAATATACATTCTGTTGTATTTGTGTGTATCAGCTACTGATTTAGAAACTGATACGTGTATCACAGTACATTGCAAAAACGGGTGCCCACATCGGGCCTGTGGCCTCTCTCTTCGTTCGTTTGGGCGTCGATGCTCCCGCCTTCCAGGATAGACGGATAGCGTCTCCCAGGTGCAACTAGTAGTCCCAAGAATAATTTTCAGTGACTCTCACGCACAGTATTCTGTTGGCTGTTGGCTTCTTCAGTGACCTCTTCAGATCAAAGGCGTCACAAGTGGAAGAATAGAATTCTCTTTTTGATAGGGAGGCGACAAGGTGCTAGTACTGATTCTTGCCAGAGGGACAAGGTTGTATGGGCCTTACCTGAATGCAAAAAGTTTACAACTCTCTCTCTCTCTCTCTCTCTATACCGTTCTCTTACATCAAGTGGGTATCCTAATGAACTAGCTAAAAAGATTCGGAAAAAGTAAACTCTCCCTCAAAATTAGGATCTCCATTTGACCAGCCTTGTGGAATACGATGAATAAGAAGATGACGATCTATCAAAATCTCCCTCAAAACAAGAGAATGAATATTCGGGAAAAAAAACATGCTAGTTAATGTGCAAGACCATGGCAGACTTAGTCTTCATATAAAAAAGCTCCAAAGCCACATAGGTGTGTACTTGAAAGAACATACTCTCTCCGTTATTAAATTGATATCGCCGATGACTTTTATAATTAATTTTGATTATTCGTCTTATTCAAAAAATATGTTTAAATGTGTAAAATTTTAAGTTATGATTCAAATAACTCAAATAATAAACCAAATTATATCAAAATATATGAAATTTATCAAAAATTTTTAATAAGATCAATAGTCAAAATTGAATTTAAAAGTAACAGTGACATCAATTAAAAAACGGCTGGAGTATTACAGCCTCCATCCCTGCACGCGACGAGGACGATGATGATGTCGAACCCTGACGATCGACCTCGCTGGCTGTTGCGTGCTCCAACGGCGGATCTATTTGGTCTGACAAAGACGGTAGCTGGTCCGTGTAGCCAACCAAGGTCATCTGCCGCGCGCCACGGAGTGCGCTCGTGGGCACGCATGCAGCGATCGACAAGACGTCAAGGCCCGTCCGCTGCAAGTGGCAGCCTCCAGTGACCGACCTTGTCGATCATGGCGCTTGTCCATGCCCATGCATTGCGGCCGACCTCACCCTCACGGAGAAGAGATAGACGAGCTCCCTGCTCTACGAAAGCTTCACGCTCGGCCCTGTTGGTGAAGGATCGGAGATGCGCCGTTCATCTGGCCGTCCTGTACACGGTGGATAGATCGAGTTTAGTTAATTGTAGTCTGTGTGTGCCTTGATTAGAGAATCAGCTCGGATGAAAGAAATGCCTGCCTGAAGCGCAGCTTATATATAGCATTGCCGTTGCTTCACATGCATCCTGTCGTACGTGTGGATACATAGAGTTTAATCGCAGTGTGTTGTTTAATCAGAGGCTATTGTGTAAAAAAAAGGTACCACATCTGAAACACACCTTCATCTTAACACTCAAGTTTATTAGTTTCCTTGCTGATTTTATACACACTGTTATTGACTGACCGGCCCCCACCTTGCTGATTTGTGTAGCATAACGGATGCCTTGTGTGTCTTGTTGAGTGTTCTGTCTGGCCTGCAGGCATGCATGTCTAGCAGCAGGTGCTAAGTAGGGCCCAACAATAACGCACGTGTTGGAAACCTTGGGTGTTTGTGCATCACATGAGTCGACGCTGGTACTGTCTCCTTGTCGCTGGTCCGTCCAAACAAACACGCTACAGGCAGATCAATGCGCATGCGAACTATGGACGAGCTGCACTGCTCAGAAACCTCGATGTGAATCAGTGGCGCGACACGGATTTATTTCAAACGGCTCTGAATCATTCAGTTGTCATGGCGACGCATGATGTATGATGGCTGCACTGCAGCCATCGATAAGGTGGTTACGAGCTTTTGTCTGTCTGTCGTGTGAATGAATGATCAGCAGGTTAACGGCGCATTCCAAACTGATGATCAGCAGTTTGATTGGCTTCTGGGTCCTATAAATACCGTCTCTCCCTCTACCACTCTCATGCCTCACTTCTTTCTTCCATGGTTCCATCTGCACTCTGCAGTCACCAGCCACAAGCCATTACCAACCATACATACAGAGAAAGAGAGGAAGTTGAACAAGCTGCAGAGATGTCATGGAGATGTACATGGACGACAAAAGCAGGACGCTGTTGAAGATGGGGACTCGGAGTCGGCGGCGGCAGCGGGTGGCAGCCCGGCAATTGAGCCGGGCATCCAGGGGCCAGGTTCTACATCGTGCGCCGGTGTCTGGGATTGGGCAGAACTGAGCCCAGTCCAGTGCTGGTTGCGTCGTAATGGAAGTTGTGATTGTTCGTTCCTGACAGAAAAATTTTACCAGTGATAAGAGATGCGCCCGTTTTGCGGCCATCCTATCGTCGATTATAGTGGTCAACTTATTGTCAGGAACTCAGGGTAAGTCTCTGTTTGTTTCAGCTTTTCACCTGTCTTTTCGAGCTGAAAAAGCTAAAAAGATAAAAGTTGAAACAAACAAGATTTTGAAAAAGTTTACTTTTAAAAAGCTAAAAAGCTAAAAAGTAAGCTTATAATAAAATGAACTAAAAAAAAACACATTCCGAGCTGTTTTTCTGGTTTTGGTGTCTTTAGAAGCTAAAATATATTACAAAAATCAACATTTAAATTCTATTAGTCTGCCTTTTCAACTAGTCACCAGACAGTTTTTTAAATGCACAAAAGCAACAGCACAAACAAACATGCCCTAAACTAGCTTTCATTGGCTATCTAAAGAACATCATTACTTACTAGTAGTACAAGGTATTTCTGATTTCAGTGTAATTAACGTCCTTGCCGGCATAAATGACAGTGACAATATACCCATGCATCTCTCAAGCTACACCTTAAAAGAAATTTCTTCGTCAAGATTTGCTACCAAAAAAAAAAGGAACATATATAATTACAAAGGTCTGACAGACTATCTGCTGCTAATTATTTGATGGACCGAGGTGTACGACCCGACGCAGGCGCAAACGAAGCCGATCATGATGATTGTTACGCACAGGCACTTCTGAAAGAAGAAGAAATGGTTACAGTGTTAGGAAATTTTTAGGGTTAGTTGTGCTGTATTTGTTGCTGATTATGTTTCTGTGTTTTGAGTTATGGTTACCTCCCACAAGGGTACGGCGTTCTTCTTGATGGAGAGATAGCATGCGCAAGGGAGTATCAAAGCCTGTAAATGCAAACCAGCAAACAGATTATTTCAGTTACTAATGTTTCTAGTTCAGCAAAATGGTTAGGTCAATCGGATTTTAGAACTCACCACAAGCATTGTGAAGAAAGATCCTAGAAGCGCCATCACCAGGGCTGCAAAATAACCAAATTGAATAGGACACTGCATTAGCAATCAACATAATTTACTGCGTGCATGTGGAAGGTCACAATGAGTAACAGAAGCATCGCTCACCGAAATATGGAAATGTCAGAGACACCACGACAGTGGAGAGGACGAGGCATGTCCGAACTGACATCCCCATTGCGTAATTTTGCATCCTCTTAGGCAGCGCCTCCTCTATCGACAAGGCGACCGGTGTCATCGTCAAGGCGTACTTTGTGTATGGATTCACAATCTGGAATAGAGTAAAGAATCAGTTGTGAAATGAGCAGCACTACACGATTATTTTTGAAATCGGAGAATGATCAGGGGTTTTATCCTCATACCGTCATCCAGATGGCAATTTTCGAGGGGATCAACTGTTGTGGCATGTTCAGTGTGAATTGTGACATTGTGGATTCACCAAACATCATGAACCCTGAGACGGCGACTCCAGCATACACCACTGTGCAAACTATAAAGCTAAAACAGAGGAAGAATAATACAGATGTTAGCATGTAACCATTTTTGTCTGAATAAGGAAGACGACAAGACTGTAGCATCTCATCTGTCAGGATCAAACTTCTACAGTGAATAAAGTCTTAGCAAGGTTGGTACATTACCAGACCAGGAGCACGGAAGGAAACTGCGAGCGGTCCTTCATCGACGAATATATGTTTGGAAAAACAGAGTGCCCTGAGTAGCAGTATCCATACAGACCAAGCGCCACGGGAAGGTGAGTCAGATTCAGTGCAGTTCCAGACGGGTGGAACCCAACTCCTCCAACGATGGCAACCCAAAATAGGCAAACGATGACTGTTAATGTCGCGAACACACCCCCGGCTGAAATAAGATTGCATTGATAGTCAAGGACAATCAGTCATTCATTCAGAGATTAGAATTAAGAGGATATGGCAGCTTGTGAGGGCAATGGCAGCAAGGCCTTGCTGCTTACCAGAAATATATGAGAGGAGGCTGAGGTTTTTGAGCCAGACCGATGGAAGAATTAACAAGGCCATTGTGATCACAAAGAGAACGCGCGAATTCAGGTAGACGCCGATAAAAGCTAAATGCGCTGAAGGAAACACTGAAGACAAGCTGTCTCCAAGCAGTGTGATGAACTCCACACAGCTTGCCTGAAAAAAAATGAGACATCTTTGTTCTCATTCATAACAACGAAAGGCTTTTCTAACAAAATAAGTTCAAAATTCAGAGAATATACTTACATAAAGTTCTAGGTAAAGAACAACCTGCAGAAGAGAAGTGAACATTGGTTCAGAACTTCATATGTAACTATGCAGAAATCTGTATGGTCAGGGAATGAATACTTACCGATACGAATATTCGACCCAAAGTACCAAAGGCAGCTCGCCCAATATCTGGGTACGTCTCGATGTTCGGCGAACTGTCCATGCATCTCTTCAGAAGCATGCCGGTGTAGCAAGAACTGGCGCCCAACAGAGGCAGGAGTAGGAGGCTGGTCCATCCGCCTTCCTTGATTCCGTAAGCCGTGGTGAGAACTCCAACCCCGCATAGAACATTGAAGCCTGAAAAATTAGCGCGAAAAGATTCAGTACGGTGTTTTGCCTTTAGATACGAACATGTATTCAGGTTCAGAATACTTCGTGTAGGTTAATAGATGAATATAAGAAACAGGATGGAGTGAACCCACCGTTGATGATTGATTGGCCCCTGCTGCACTTGTTAGCCGGCGGCGGGAGCTCGATGTAATCGGACTTGAGGCACGCCTTCGACGGTCTCTCCGAAATCCCGGCGCCCGGCGGTGCCGGAACCAGGCTGTCCGTCGACTGCCTGACCGGCTGCTCCGACTGCGGGTGCGAATGCTGTACCGGAGCCCTCGGCGGCAAGCTGTCCGTCGACTGCCTGACCGACTGCCACTGCTGCGAGAGCTGCGACCGCGAGGGCGGCAGCAGCGGCCTCGTGAGCGGCAGCAGGCCGTCGCCGGCCTTCTTGACGAAGAAGGAGCTTCCGGCCTTGGCGAGGTTGCTGCCGAGCCTGCTGAGGCTCGGGCTCGCCGCCAAGATCGTGCTCATCGTCGGCGAAGCCACCGCGCTCATCATATCTATCGATTGCCTGCAATGCACGGAGAGAATCACGCCGGGCTTAGCCAGTAGCCCACAAATCTGGAACACCATCAACATGCGACCATGGCTGCAATGCACTGCTGCATGCAACGCGCCTGGGATTGACAAGAGGAGAGGTATTGTGGAACGGACCTGAAACTCTGCGGCCAATCGCCGGGCTGAGACTCGTCGTCATCGTGATCAAGGGCCGCGTCCTGATCGTCGCCACGGGAGTGGGTGTGGCAGCTGCACGCGTCGTCATCGCTATCGTCGGAGGAGGTCGGCGGGGAGCCGCCGTCCTGGTAGGCGCCGAGGTCGCAGTCCTCGTCGCCGATGAACAGAACCGACCTGTCCCCGTGCCCCAACTCCTCGTCCCGATCCATGGCCGCCGCCGCCGCCGCGGCCGCCGGTCTTTACTGTTGCATGCACAACCAACAAACGCGTCAGGCGCGCAGAAGGGAAGAAGAAGAGATTACAGATGAAACCAATGTCCTGGATGATGGATTACCTTGGAAGCCTTTTGCAATGCAACAACAAACCAAACGATAGAGGAAGGAGATCGAGAGAGAGGCAATGCGCGAAGAGTGAGGGCAACGCGCGCGAGGGTCGGCCGGCGAAGACGACGGAGAGAGACGAGGCGAGGAAGACACGGGCCTGATGGGTCGCCGAGTCTCGTGGCCGACCGCCTCTCGATGCGCGCACCTCGCTCGCCGCGTATATTCTTGCTAACGCTAGGTGATGTTTGGAGAATGGGAAATAGTGGGTTTGGGATTGTGATATAAAATGAGAAGATTCGAAGCATTTAAATTTCAATCATTTATCTATTTTTCAATTCTAAACCTATACTCGGTTCAAAGATTTGTTTCTGTTAGTTAGTAATACGCGGTCCTGATGCGTTACATATATTTTTTATTATTATATAAACTTAGTTTAAAGATAAATTTATATGACTAAATTTCTTTTATTTAAGAAATTATTTAGTTAGAACTGAGCTGGAAAATAGCAGTATGGCCTGTTTTGATTTTCTAAATCGTGCAATATAGCTGTAAATTTAATTCAATATATCAGGAAAGCCATGTTTTGCCTATTGTTTATTCTCATGTAACGTCATACTAGCTCCTTTTTAATATATAAACATTTTAAGGTTTAGTTAAAGTCAAATTATTTTAACTTTGACTAATAATATCTAAAATATTAAATAAATTCTAGTATGAAAAGTTACATATTATGAAACTTTTGTTTCATGACGAATCTAACAACATAATTTATGTATAATAAAAAGTTGCTATTCTATATTAATAATGGTTAAAGTTAAAGAGATTTGATTTTGACCAAATTTAAGAATATATTTTAGAACGGAGAAAGTACAATATAAATAAATCTCGCTGTGAAGGCTGAATAAATAAAACTCCTACGGAGTTAGTCATTTGGCACCACTCAAGAAAGAAAGGCGCATGCTTAATTGTGTCAGAGACATACAGAAACTCTGACATACAACCAAAATAGCACCTTCTTCTTCGTGAGACACTACTGGTACTGCATATTGTCGAAACAGAGCAGTATGTATAAGCTGTTCAATTTTTGAGCCCATCAATCTTTCCTAAATACATACTAGTAAACAGTAATTCAAAGTATGTAGATATAAGTGCTATTGTAATCTCAAGTATGTAGATATAAGTGCTATTGTAATCTCAAGCATAGGCTTCACACACGACAATAGTTGTGCAATAAGTCGCTTCACACACGAACAGTAGTCATTCATCCATTATCAAACTGACCTTAACAAATTTAGGGGCTGTTTGGTATGGATTCTAAAAGTTTCTACTCCGGATTCTGCAATAACTCCATCAAACAGTTTTAGAAGAAATGCTTCTATCTTTCCTCCTCAAAAAGCACTTCTTCAATTTGTATTAAAAGCTAAAAGCACTAAAAATGTTGTTTTTTATGAATTCTTCATTCTTTTATACATTAGAACCACAATAAAAGTCATTTTGTCAAAAGGTTTAAAAAATACTTTTTGTTGAGAATCTTTTTTTAAAAAAGCTTTTTTTAAAAGTTATTTTTTGTAAAAATATTGTTTTCTAAGAATCTATACCAAACGAGGTTTTATTTAAAAATAATTAAAGTCGGTGTGCTAATACCAACAAATCTGTTGTGTACCATACATATACATCCATTTAAACAATCTGACATGCTTCTTCTCAGCTAGACATGTTAATTAACGATGGCGTACATTTATACGCAGATTTTGATGCGACGATTGGATTCTCACAAGGAAAACACCTGCTTCTTGACGAACCCCCCTCCCCACCAGAGTTTTCATGCAATTCCAAGCTTGTCTTCGTATAATCCCTACTAGGTATGAGCCTGTGTGGATATGTTTGGTTGCCTGAATTTACTTGGATGGAGCCATCCCATCCAATTTTTTTTAGGGAGTTTGCTTGAAGGACTTAAGGTGGATGGGATGATTCAGCTAAGAATATTCGGCTAATACCCTGGATGAGACGATGCGGATAGAAAAGTCGGACAGGGCTGTTAAGTTCACTCGTGCAATGAGATTCATGCCTGACGCAAGCATCTTTTTCACTGATAGAGTACAGCTTAAATCTCACCCACTCCTGTTTCTCCAACATGGTTCATTAATTGCTAAACAGTCACCTAAAAGTGATGATGATAATTTTAGTTTTGATGTACAACACCGTCCAATCAACTAAACAAAAAATTAGATTGTTCCATCCACAATTATTCATCCAACCAAACAAAACACTGGATAGATTGAATGGATTCTTCCATAAAAGTATGGATGGGATGATCCTATCCAGTCTTGCCCTTCAACCAAACACATCCTAACTAAACACATCCTAACTGTCACGATGCTGGAAAAAAAAAGTGATGCCTGGGACATGGATGAAAGATGAAATACACGGGTAAATCGGTAGTCACTCCCATCGTGTGCTCCACACACACACACACTCCCATCGTATGGTCTACACACACAGCGATACATGCATGCACATCATTGGTGGAGCTACAATGCTGGGTCAGGGTGGGCCGCAGGAAGAAAATAGTTCAAGGCGAACCGCTACCGTGTTGAAACAGTGTTGCTACAGTGTAGAAATTTAAAACTTCCTAAGATTCCAAGGTGGGCTACGGCCACTCTGCCACGCTATTGGCTCCGCCACCAATGCACATTGCACAGATTTTTTTGTCGTTTGGGTTTTCTTCTTTCAAATCATGATCTGCAATTACAAATATGCTGTTTGTCAGGAGAATTGTGGTCACAATCTGTACCAAAAACAAGCATTAAATGTGATCGAAAAGTGATCACATTCATCTAGCAAAGATCGATACCCCATCGACTTCTTCATGCATCCACATGCACGAGCAAACTATTCGCAGCTGTGATGGAAGGGTGATTCATGACTGATGACATTTCTATTTCTATCTCCAACTACGTACTCCAGCAGCCGACACTGATGACGTGCCTTGTCTCCTACTAGCAGCCAAACACTGATGAACGCTTCCTACACACAGTTTTCATGTAACTTGGGACACCATGCTCCTCGTGTGTATGACACATGAAGGCCCAATAGATTATGGATGCATAAACTCATAGTGTTACTTACACAAAGCTCGATAAGTAGTAGGAGTAAGAGAAACTGCCAATGAGTTGCTACTGTACAGTTACACAAACTTGTGCCGGCTACATGTTCTGATAGACGCGACACTCGTTAGTGGAGTGGCTCGCACAAACGCCAGCATATTTGACTCCACCATATGGACTAAAAATATATTTTGATGCTGACATGAAAAATCAGTACAAATGTCTCATTTGCCAGTTGAAAATTCGACATGTCTTTCCAGCAAACTGAGGTACTCTATGATGATCAATCAATCGTAAGAAACGACCATGGCCTAGAGGAAGTAGCTGTCATGGCTGTGTCAAGGTCCTATTGACTCGTAATGATGCTTGCCAAATATGATCGCGTTGAGTTCTGATTTTGGGGGTGATTTTGGCTCAAGGTCATTCTGGTTCGAGAGCCTACTATTCGAACATTTGATTTTCAAACATGAGTCACATCATTTGAAAGTTCAATTCGAGTACACAAAGTTGTTGTCTACCATGCATATATCCAAACAATCTGACATGCTTTTAATTTCTAGACATGTTGATTAATGATGGTGCACATTTATCCACAAATTTTGAGACGGTGATTTGATTCTCACAAGGAAAACATCTGCTTCTTGATGAACCCCCTTCCTAGCTCACCAAAGTCTCCATGCAATTCCGAATTTGTCTTCGCAAAATCCCTAATATGTACAGGCCTATGTGAAAATTAACTGTCATGGTGCTGGAAAATGTGATTGACTCGAACATGGATGAAAGATGAAGGGTATGTTTGATTGGTGCCTAACCTTGTTACGCCTATGATTAATCAAGTGTGGCTTGCTACAAGAAGTGCGGCTAACAAAATTTTAGCCACAAGTATGGCAAAATTTGGCAACAAAATAAAAATATTACATGTGAGGTAAAGTGCTACAAAAGTGTGGCTTACTGCAATTGTGACAGTGAATCAAATAATAACTTAAGAATCTATGGCATGATTAAGCTTAGGTGTGGCAAAGTTAGGCACCAACCCAACAGCTCTGAAATACACAGGCAAATCAGCAGTCACTTCCATCGTGTACTCCACACACACACTCCCATCGTGGGGTCTACACACAGAGCATTGCATGCATGCACATCGTTGATGGAGCTACAGTGCTAAGCCAGGTTGGGCCGAAAAAGGAAATAACTCCAGGTGGACCGCAAGAAGGAAATAGCTTAAGGGCAGCTCCAATGTTGGTTCTAGAGAGGTGCTAAGGAGGAGAGAGAAAAAGAAATCATGATGCTATACATTGGAGTGTGGGTGTTACGCTAGCAAATGTTGCGTTAGGAGCTCCACTTTGCACCAGGTGCTTAGAATAAAATGACAGTTTCGCTTGCTTTGAAGAATGGGTGGAGAAAAATATGTTTAAAACTGCTTTCTTTATTTGTATATGAGACCCACTATAAATGGTGCTTGGAGATTTGTACATTGAAGTAAACTTTGCTATTCTAGCTCCAATGACATGGCTAGATGTTAGCACCTCCTCTTGATTTATACATTGGGACTGCCCTAACTTGAACTGTTACAGTGTTGAAACAGTGTTGCTACAGAAAAAAATTGAGAATTTTCCAGAATTTCAGTGTGGGCCGCAGCTCACCCTGCCACCCTGTTTGGCTCCGCCACTCATGCACATTGCACATGTTTATTGTTGTTTAATTTTCTTATTCTGACATAAAACATCTCGGATCATAGAGCTCAACCCCTGTGATCAATTACAGAGACGTTGTTTGTCGGGAGAATTGTGGTCATAATCTAGAGATTCTGGACCAAAAACATGCATTAAACATGATCAAAAAGTGATCACATTCATCTAGAAAGATTGATACCCTATCGAATTCTCCCTGCATCTATATGCACGAGCAAACCATTTGCAGCTGTGGTGGCACCGTGGTAGGGTGATCCTTGACTGATGACATGTCTTGTCTCCACTCCAACTACTCCAGCAGCCAATGTACAGTGACGAGGACATGCCTTGTTTCTTGTACTACTACTCGTAGACAGATCTCATGCAAATCTGGGACATCATGATTCCGTGTGTATGACACATAAAAACCAAATAGGTTATGGATGCGTAAACTCGAATGTTACTTACACAAAGCTCGATCTAAGTGAGAAAAATTACCAATGAGTTGCTACCGTAGAGTTGCAAAGAAGCTTGTGCCCCTTATATGTTTTGGTAGATGCAACACTCGTTAGTGGAGTAAGTAGTGACTAGCACACGCAACAAGCATATTTCACTCCACCATATGGGATGGTCTTCGTTGCAGTTTTCGCTCACGAATTAAATGTTAGTTCCACAGGATACAAATATATTTTGATGTTGACAAAGAAATTCAGTAAGGCCCGTTTGAGTTCTCGGAACTGAATTCATTTTAATAATTATAATTTAAACATAAGTTAATTAATTTAATATATTTATATATTTATTGTTAAGCATGCAAAAAAACATGCTTATACGTTACATTTCTATTATAAAAAAATGAGTTAAAAAATATGCTATAAGTTAATGAATAAAATTATGACATAATAATCTACAAAATTTATTTTCATTTCCCATCTTATGAAAATCTCCCACTACATAAATTTAAGATAGATTTATTTGTAAGCTTACAAAAGTTATGAAATATCAAATTACATATCAAATAACCTAATCTATTACGTAGATTTCAATTTCTCTAAAATAAAGATACAAACCGCTCCTAACAGTAATCTATCATTTCTCAGTTGAAAACTCCTGGAAACTGAGGTACTCTATGATGATCAATCAATCATAGAAACAACCATGGGCTAGAAGGAAGCAGCTCCCATGGTGGCGTCAAGCTCTCCGGCAGAAATAGCCACGCAACCATGAAAGCAACTTCCATTGCAGGGGTACAGAGCACAAACAGGAAAGCAGCAAACACTACATCCAGGCAAAAACATCAAGGGTCGGGCACATTCCAACACCACCAGACCCAAACACTACCTTCAGAGTTCAGAATCAGAATCTTCTAGTCATGCGATGCTCAGTTTCTACAGAGGAAAAGCCCAAAGAATCATATGGTACACTGTTATTACATACCCATCAGGGTTGCGCAACACAAACACTCAAGCTACGAAGCACACTACAAACTCCTGGACGACAAATCTTTGTTGAATTAACCAATCCTCACGACGAATCCTACGTCAGGTATAAGTGCCCAGATAACATCAGCAGACAAGATCTGACCAGCATATTGCATAAAGAAGATGGCTCTCTACTCTAGAAAATAAGCCTCTAGGTACATCAATCTTAGACGGGAGTTTCATGGTCAGGAGAATCAGGTCAGTTTTTTTGTACAAACATCTCAGGCTTCTACCAGAAATACAGCTACCAAACTAGCTCAGGAGCATCATTCTTTGGATGCCATGCATGGGAAGAAGAAACAAGGTCCCCAAAATCAGCTCCATATGAAGTGGCCCACTTATAGGTGAAATACCAACAAAAACTGGGTCAATGACAGAAAAGTTATAGAACTTCAGATAAAATGCTATGAGTGATTCCAGGGAGATCATATGAGGACAGAGAACTAGAAGCAAGGTTAAATATATTGCCTCTGATGTTCCAGTATGAGGATTGAGGAATGTTCCATCATGGATGCCAAGCCTGCAGAAAAAAGAAGCCCAAGCTCTATTTAGAATTATGCCAATTGCTTCAACAAAATAGTACCCAACAAATATCATCTCATAATAAACAAGCGTAACATAGAAAGATGATTGGTCCAAAAAAAACTTCATACTCTTTTTGAATGTGCAAGCACTGTTTCCTGAAACTGTGAAAAATATATCAAGTTATCAACAGCTTGATGACTAATAAATTTGACATTACTAACTATTCCTCTGCTCCTTTTCTGTTGCCGCTGGCTAGCGATAACTAAAAAAAAGGGGAGGGAGCAATAAAGATTAAATTAACTAAACATTTCCAAGAGACGAAATTATCTACTTTCGTCCCAGTAGAAGTTTATTTCTAGCTTTTGTTGACTGACGCTTTGACCAATAATTTGAATAGATTCGATTAAATTTAAAAACCTAGTATTTGTACTTTTAAATTCATCGAGAGAATATATATATATATATATTATTAAAATTAATTAAATGTATCAAAATCATTAGTCAAATCGTAGTCAACAAAAGCTAAAAGTAAACTTCCATTGGGACGGAGGGATTACAAATTGTAGCCTATGCAGTTTGACTTACAGGACCAGACAGAACAGCTAGTAGTATGGAAGGATCAAGAATACAGACTTAAGTCATACTCATACCGAATCAACACATATGTATGGAATAAGAAAATAATCCATCTAGTTTCTTACAAATGGTGTAGCAAACAAGTGTCATGCACAGAGAAATAGAGGAAGTATCATATTTTTGTATCTACTATTATAAGATGTCTAATTAAATGAGTATCTATAAATACAAGAGCATTCTCATGCAAAGCAGGTTGGGATGGAGGGGTATGCTAGGTCGTGCATGTTTCCATTAGCATTAGGTGAGAGTAATGCATAGAGCCTAAATGGCCACTTTACATAAAACAATGTTGCTGGTACAGTTAATAAGTAACCTATAAACAACAATAAATGGCATACTAGAGTATTATACATTTTGTTTGTAGACCTGTAGACCCTTTTTTTTTTTTGAGAATGACATGTAGACCCAAGTTGAAACTCTAATCTTAACAGTAAAGAGTATTGTATCCTAATTGTCCACTGTATATATAATATTGTATCGTAATTGTCCATAACATCAGCTTATATGATAATTGTCCACCTAACAAAATTTTGCTGTTGTTGCTCTTGCTCAAAAATTTAATTAGAGTTCAAACATTAATGAGTAGAGCTAGGAAATCCATAAGGTTGAAACAATAAAGTCGGAAAAATAAATTGTACTAGATCAACAGGTATAGTTGCATGTATCCTAGATATATATTCATGCATAGTGCTAATGGCACGAGAGTACGATACACTCCCTCCATCCACTATCCTACAAAGATGTCTCACTAAAGCACTGTATCAACACAGATTACAGTAGCATAACATGGCCTATCCTAAAATTATCAGGTTATTACGCCAATGTGGTGTTATTAAGATTATGAGTTGACACATTAAATTCAATGGGTTAGGTTAGAATGATCCTCTAGATATTGACAAATGACAACCACGAACTGATAATTTTCACCATACCTCAAGATAGTTGAAATTGAAATCCGTGAATTTGAAACATCAATAGCTCCTATATTCCCATTCACAAAAAGAATGCAAGTCCATTCTGGTCCTTCATTTCCTCCACAAAACCACTTCAAAGTTGAGGCAGTTCTTGTGGGTTCTCCATTGATGCCCTTAGTATCATGCCAGCTCTCCGCTTCCGATCATCTTTTGCTTCCTCCTTCAAGAAGGACGGATCCTCCCTCAGATCAAGGGCTCCTGAATTAAGTGCTGCTGCAAGAGGCCTTTTTTCAACTCCAATCTTGAGGCGCATTGGCGCCCTATCTTTCGGAACAATGCTCTTTTGGTTTCTGTTCTGGTCCGAACCTGCCCCAGCATCAATCTCCCGGAGTGTTGGTGCCTGAATGGCTGGTGCAAATGCCTCAAGGACCGAGATCTGCTTCTTTTCTGCAGGCATATCAACCTCAGACACATCCTTCTCTCCAGGCGGCAATGCTGGCTCAAGAAACGGATTTCTTTTGCTCCCAGCCGCCAGTATCTCCTTCCCCTTCTCATCAGTATCACGCGAAACTGCTGGACGAAAACCATCAGCACCGGCAAGCGCCAGCCTTTGCTGCAAGCTGAGCAGTGACTTCTCGGCCTTCCTGCGCTGCCGCGCTTGTTCCACCTTGCCCACCCGTTCCTTGGTAGGCGGTGGCTCAACCCACATCTCCGTCCTCACATAGGTGTGTGGATCCGGGAACACAGGGAGCCACTCAGGCACGTGCCGCATCCCGGTCTCGCTCCCAGTTGCTGCGAAGCTGGCGGTGGGCTGCGACTGCGAGCGGGGGATGGGGAACTTGGGCAGCGGGCGCGCAAAGGGCACCTCGTCCCGGGAGTCGACGAACGCCATGAGGTCCCTGACGACGCCCGAGCCGACGAGGCAGTGGCCCGCGGCGGCCGCGCCGGCGAACCCGTCCGTGTCGGTGCCCACCTCCTCGAGCGCCTGGATGATGTCGCACTCGTTGGCGAGCGCGCGGCCCGCGAGGTTGGCGTGGAACGCGGCCGACCGGCCCACATGGGTTACGTAGCGGAGGACGACGTCGACGAGCGCGTCCACCGCCGACCGGTGCGCGCAGTCGAACCCCGCCGCCTCGAGCGCCTGCGCGACGGCCGCGCGCGCCACGGCGCGCCCGAACTCGTCCCCGTTCCCGCTCCCGCCGCTCATATCACCTCTGCTTCGCGTCCCCCTCGACCCCAACGGGTCATGCCGCCGAGCAACCTGGCCGGCTCGGTCCTCAGATCCGGCCAGCGCTAGGGTTCAGATCCCGCCGGCCGCGCCACCGCTCCGGGCCAAATCAGCTGGC